>APFE030579155.1:29994-143309 GCA_000404065.3 Pinus taeda
TCAACAACCTGATCTTGAGGAGTTTCTTCTTGACATAAAATCTCAAAAAATGACTCATACCTTTGACTGCATATAGATTGATAGGAATGAAAATCCTAATGGATTTCATGTAATATGACTTGAATTTCAAATTGTTGATCTGTTTCATCATCAACTAAAGAAGATACATCTATTTGTTGGAAAAATTCTTGATTTTCATGAAAGCTAGCTTGAGAACAAAATTCATAAAGTGCCTCTAACATCTCCTCATCATCCAAAGATTCTACATCATCATCAATACTTCTGATATATTGAATGAAACCTTTCCAAAAATTGAAACAGTGGTGATGAAGGATGAGACTTACCATAATGTCAAAAAAATATTATATGAAAATATTTAAGAGAACGCAAGCTTCCTAATTGCAACCCTTCATACCATACTCTAGCTTTGTCTTCAACGGTAGCCATATACATTTTCATGAGACAATCCTCAGGAAACTCAACCCTTAGTCTACATACATGTATATGGAATTTGACCAAATGTAGACTAGCATCATCTTTCTTTTCATCTTTAAATATGGGAATATGGGTTGACCAATCATCACAAGGCATAGTATTTGGAAAATCATAAAGGTGAGATTGATCCATAGAAGCATACCTGGCATTTATTCTTACAGTAGAACTCATCTTGGAACTTCTTCAAGTTATTGATCTTCAAGCAGTGGAGTCACCATGATGCTTCGATCTTCTGTATCTTTTGAGATTGGAGTCACCAGGGTAATATCACAACTTTCAAAAAACTGTGATTTCCTATTACTCTTGGGAATCAGAATGAAGAGACTCAAAGAGAATCTGGAAAAGGATATTTTTGGCTTCTAGAAAACACACCAAAATGTTATCACGGGGTTGGAAAGGGTTGGGCTATGTCAACCTTCAACCCAGTGTCACTATTTCAAACCAAATTTTGACTAGAAGTTAGCCCTTCCAATCTGAGAGGGTTCTCTCAATATACTTAAAAATTTGACTACGATAAGCTCAAAAATACAGCTGGCTAACTCTCTGTTTCGTATGTGATTTTGTGGATGAAAGAGTGTGAGGACAACCACCATTTGGCATGGATTCAATTAAAGAAAATCAGTTACATACAAAATTGTTTTGTGGAAGCTGGGGCATTTTTGGTTTACTAATGTGAATATGGACATTTACAATAATCACAAAATATTGAAGGAAGTTGGAGAAATATAACATTGAATTCCAAGTAATCAAATAAGCCATGAAAACTAATAACAACATAGGAGCATGATAGGATGTAACTGAAGCCAAAAATGAATCCCAGTTTAAAACAGAGTATTGCTACAAACTATATTTTTCTTAACTGAAAAATATACAAAATGTGGTCTTCTCACATCATCGATTCCCCTTCTCAATATCAATAACCACACAAATATAAAATGAAATCTTTTTACAAAATCTACCACCTGGGCTAGATTCGATCAACAACTAAGAGATCTAATCCTATTTGATAAATAAAATGTGAGCCTTTGTAGGGATTTTATGTTTTAACAGAGTTTTAATACAAGTCAGATTCGTATGAATAAAATCTATCTAACAGTTACAATTATTTAGGAAAATAAAACTGTTTGTAGTGTGGCATTGTATTTGTGGAAATCCTGAATATCTGGCCTTTTCGAATCCTCTTGTGTTTTTTCTAGTAAAATGTGTTGAAAGTGTCTTCACTATCCTTTGTTTCTTGGTGTCCTCTTTTCTTTGAATTATGTTTGATGAACATGTTGCTGGATATATGCCAAAAAACACCCTCACTGTCCCACTGAGTGGAAGTGAAAGTGACATTTTAATATTTGTTGATCTCGGTGGTTGATTCAATCTGGGTCGTTGATCCGGTCTTATTCACATCACAATCGCAATATAGGAGAGGGACCTTTTTACGATGTTCCATAGTATTCACCAATTGTCCGTATGTGAAGCTTCAATAAAGCATGACACACATAAAATATTACATCCGGAACCAAGACTTTCATATCGCCATCAGAAATCGAAAAGGGGCTTTTAACATTGATTTATAATAATTTCTCGATGTTCTAGACATGACAGTTTATAGAATGCATCACATAAAATATTGCATCTTGGAAGTTTCTAGCACATCATAATCGCAAGTGCGATTCCCAATTGCGATATCACAATTGGTGGGAGAAAGACTTATCATAATTGGCAGGGAGGAAATATCGCAATCAACAAGGAGAACAAATATTGCAGTCAGAAAGGGATTTTGTGATATGCGATATCGGTGGATAATTATGGGATATCGCAAACGGTGGGAACTATCGCAATCGGCAAGTAGAAAAAATATCACAATCGAGAAAGCAGAGGAGAGACTTAATTGCAATAGGCATGAAACTTTGCGATATGCGATATTGCAATGCAAAAAAAAAAAGGGAGTTTGGGCGGACATGTATTGCAAAGGAAAATGAGCCTTAAGAGATATGGTTTTGTGGGTCTCAACATTTTAAAAGGCCTGCGGCATGTTTTTTTAATGTTTTAAAGTATTTCAAATGAGAATTGGGGACACGCGACTATAGTTTGCAATAATAATGGATTTTGGCTAGAGTTAAAAATGGGTCACTACAACTAGAGTTGAAAGACAAGGTATGAATGAAAGAAATGGGTTTTAAATAACTTCTCCAAAGAAATTTAAACTAGACCTGTTCTTCCTCCTTAAATATTCAAATGCAAAGCACAGTAACCTCTTTCAAAAAAGCAGCAGATAGATGCAAAGAAAAGTGGAGGAAAAACTTATCTAAAATGACTAATCAAACTAAAAATTATTTCTATTAGTTATCATTTATAGCAATGGCTCCAATGGGGATGTTGTGCCCCTGTGGTGTAGTAAAGAACCAACAAACCAGTTGCCTGACCATTGGGTTGATCCCAATTTGAAGGCTACATCCAAACCCACTTCACCAAACTAAAAAGAAAATTGCAAAATGTTTCCTAAAGCTGAAGGAAATGCTTGCACAACAAGCTTATTTATGTACTAATAACCCTACTCTAACATTTGAAAATCCACCTGCTTAATTCAAGAAATATGAAACTTCCAGTATAACCAGTCAAAAAGTTGATCCAACACTAGGGCTCCTTGTGTGTTCTTAAGTAGACCATCTATTGGCAACTCAAAATAAAAACTACATCCATCACTTGAGGTTATAAATGAAGAAAATTCCACCTTCAATGATGACTGAAATAGACTTACCAAACAATCTTGATAATCATTAAACATCACCTTTTCTTGATGAGTAATACCGTGAGGACTGAAATCATTCATAATTGATGGCCTCTGTTTCCTATGTCTTCAATTCCAACAACATCATCAAATAAAAAGGAAACAATATATTTGTCTTCCCTTCCATCACAATCAACAAAACCATCCATGCATCCTTGAACATCTTCAAACATGACATCCATATTATCAAAACTAATCTTTTGTATCAAACAAATCAGATATAACCTTTGGTACTTTTTCTTGAGGACTGACATCTTGAGTCTGAACACTAATAGCTCTTATACAAACAACTTTATGTATTTCATCCATGTAATTTTGATGATCCTCAAATAGAATAGGTAAAATTTGTATATTCATCTCTTCATGTAACTCAGGTTTACCGAAAAGTGAACTTTCATGTACTTTAACTTGGAGAACATCATTGTGATTTTCAACAGAAAAACGTTCTTGTCTAGGTAGACAACTTTCTTCACATGTTATCTCTCTGTTCAAAATCTTCATGCATGTATTTTCAACAACTTGATCTTGATGAGTTTCTTCTTGACATAAAATCTCAGAAAATGACTCATACATTTGACTGCATATAGATTGACAAGGCTGCAAATCCTGATGGATTTCATGTAATATGACTTGACTGCCAAATTTCTAATCTGCTTCATCTTCAACTAAAGAAGATACGTCGTCTTGTTGGAAAACTTCTTGATCATCATGAAAACTAACTAGATAAGAAAATTTATAAAGTGCTTCTAACTCCTCCTCATCATCCATACATTCTACATCATCATCAATACTTTTGAGATATTGAATGAAACCTTTCCAAAAATTGCAACAGTCTTCGAATAGTGGTGATGAAGGATGTGATTTCCCATAATGTCCAAAAAATATTCTATGAAAATCTTTAAGAGAAAACAAGCTTCCTGATGGAAACCCTTCATACCATACTCTAGCTTTGTCTTCAAGGGTAGCCATAAACATTTTCATGAGACAATCTTCATGGAACTCAACCCTCAGTCTACATACATGTATATGGAATTTAACAAAATGTAGACCAACATCATCTTTCTTTTCATCTTTAAATATGGGAAGATGGTTTGACCAATCAACATAAGGCATAGTATTTGGAAAACCATAGATGTGAGACCGATCCATAGGAGCATACTTGGAATTTCTTCTTACAATAGAACTCATCTTGGAACATCTTCAAGCTACTGATTCTCAAGTAGTGGAGTCACCATGATGCTTCGATCTTCTGTATCTTTTGAGATTAGAGTCACCGGGGTAATATCACAACCTTTAGAGAGCTCTGATTTCAAGTTACCCTTGGGAATCAGAATGAAGATACTCAAACAGAATCTAGGAAAAAGAGCTTTTCAGCTCCCGACAGATGCACCAAAATGTTATCACTGGGCTGGAAAGGGTTGGGTTGTGTTAACCTTCAACCCAGTGTAACTATTTCAAACCAACTTTTGACTGGAAGTTAGCCCTTCCAATCTGAGAGGGCTCTCTCAATATACTTAAAACTGACTATGATAAGCTCAAAATTACAGATGGCTAACTCTTTGTTTCGTATGTGATTTTGCGGATGAAAGAGTGTGAGGACATCCACCATTGGGCATGGAGTCAATTAAAGACAATCAATTACAAACAAAACTATTTTGTAGGAGCTAAGCCATTTTTTGTTTTACTAATGTGAATATGGATATTTACAATAGTCACAACAAATTGAAGGAAGTTGGAGCAATATAACATTGAATTCCAAGTAATCAAATAAGCCATGAAAACTAATAACAACATAGGAGCATGATAGGATGGAACTAAAACCAAAAATGAATCTTAGGTTAAAACAGAGTATTGTTGCAAACTATATTTTTATTAACTGGAAAATATACAAAATTTGGTCTTCTCACAGCATCAAAAAACCAGACATATATAGAGTGAGATCTTTTTACAAAATCTTCCACCTGGGCTAGATTCGATCAACAGCTAAGAGACCTAATCCTATTTGATTAATAAAACATGAGCCTTTATAGGGATTTTCTATTTTAACAAAGTTTGAATACAAGTGGGAGTCGTATGAACATAATACATCTAACAGTTACAATTATTTAGGAAAAGAAAATTGTTTATAGTGTGGCACTATATTTGTGGAAATTTTGAATATTTGGCCTTTTTGAATCCTATTGTGCTCTTTCTGGTAAAACGATTTTAAAGTGTCTTAACTATCCTCTATGTCTCATTTTCCTCTTTTCTTTGCATTTTGTTTAATGACCATGCTACTGGATATATGCCAAAAAACACCCTCTATGTCCCACTGAGTGGAAGTGAAAGGGAAATTTTAATATTCGTTGATCTGGGTGGCTGATTCAATCTGGACATTGATCCGATCTTGTTGACATCACAATCACAATGCAAGATAGGGTCCTTTTTATCATGTTTCATAGTGTTCACTGATTGTATGGAAATGAAGCTTCAATAAAGCATGACACACATAAAATATCACATCCAGAACTAGGACTTGCATATCACCATCAGAAAGCATAAAGGGGTGTTTAACACTGATTTATAATAATTTTTCGATGTTCTAGACATCACAGTTTATAGAATGCATCACATAAAATATTGCATCCAGGAAGGTTCTTGCACATCGTAATCGCAAGTCAGAAAGGACTTCAGGGAGCAGGAACTTATGACTGTGTGATTCTCAATTGGGATATTGCAATTGGTAGGAGAAAGGCTTATTGCAATCGGTGGGGGAGGAAATATCTCCATTGGAGGGATCTATCACAATCAGTAGGTAGAACAAATATTGCAGTCGGCAAGGTATTTCATGATATCCAATATTGGTGGAGAATTATGTGATATCACAATTGGCGAGATCTATCGAAATTGGAAAGTGAAACAAACATCGTAATTAGTAAGGCAGAGGAGAGACTTAATTGTGGTAGGTGGGAAACTTTGCGATATGCGATATCACAATCGCAAAAGGAAAAGGGAGATTGAGAAAACATATATTGCAAAGGAAAATGGGTCAATAGCGATATGGTTTTGCGGGTATCAACCTTTTAAGAGGCCTGTGGCATGTCTTTGAATGTTTTACAATATTTCAAAGGGGAATGGCAGAAACACAGCTAGAGTTCGAAATATTAATGGATTTCGACTAGAGTTAAAAATGGGTCACTACAGCTACGGTTGAAAGACAAAGGATGAGTGAAAGAAATTGTTTTTAAAGAAATTCTCCAAAACAATTTAAACTGGACCTATTCTTCCCCCTTAAATCTTCAAATACAGAGCACAGTAACCTCTTTAAGAAAAGCAACAGATAGATGCAAAGAAGAGTGGTGGAAAATCTTATCTAAAATGACTAATCAAACTAAAAATTATTTCTAGGAGTTATCATGGATAACAATCCCTATCTGTCATCCATATGGTAGAAGATGTTTCTTCCCTATCTTGGTCTAGTAGAGTATACCCTAGTTTGCACCATGCCCACAAATTGGGAGTGTCACCTCCCATCTGGCCAACAGTTTGAGAGGACTTTGGGGTGTGCGATCCTTACCTTTAGTAAGTTGGGCATCTCACCCAAGGTTATGATTCAAGGTGTTCTACCACTTGACTCTTGAGGGTCATTTCTAGGAAGATCAGAAGAGGGTTGAAGATGTATGCTCCCCTATAAGATGACTTGGGCTGAGAGAGTCCCATAGGAACTTCCCCACTATCATAGACATGAGGTGAGAGTGTCCCATAATGCCTTCCTCATTATCATTGGATTCTGGGTCAATATGTGATCCCCGATGTTGTTCTAGGTTGAGAAGAGATCCTTGATGATACGTTCCGTGATGTTTCCATAATAGTAGCATTATGCTCCCCACTAGCAGTGATTTTGGGTGTTAGTAGTAGCTCCAATAGATAGTGTTATCTTGGACTTCCCTTCGATGTCAAATTCTTATTCTTTTGGATTTGAGATTGTTCAACATATGAGCATATACAAGAATATTTAAGAAGTGATAGGCAAATATGAGACAATCTTAATGAAGATGAGCTGAGATGAGTTGAGATATGTAGTGATGACATTTGCTAATGAGATACATGTGATGGGACATACGTTTCAGTTAGTAATTTCTCCCTACCTGAGAGGGAGTGTTAATTTTGGAAACTCACAGAAAAATTTCCCCCCTTTGGGTAATCATCCTCTTCAAGGAAGACCCATACCAGCCCTTGAAAGGATTTAATTTGGTTAAGGAAAAAAAATATTTTAATATGGAAACCCCCATGTAAACAAAAAAGACAAGTCCGCCCAAAAGAAAATTAGACAACGTTGAGTGGCTAAAAATACAAGTGACCCTCATTTAGAGAACATCAAACATTATTTCTTTTTTGGTTTGGATTACATAGGTCTAAGGTTGGTTCACACAAGTCTGAAATTGCAGGTTTTGAAGATCACACATTTGATTAGGATTTTTGGTTCTCAACCTTGTGGATGCCATAGGATATTTTTGGTTGCAACCGTAGGCACACAAGCCTATGAGTGTGGCTGTATGGTATTTTTCACATGCACATCTCTCTCTTCGTGCGGTTGGAACCTAGGGTTTGATTTTGACAGTTGACTGTAGTTGACTATAGATTCTGACAATTGATGAAAATTAACCACATTCTTTTGAATCAAGGTTTTGATTATTAACATTATTGGGTTCATCTCTTGGATCTTGTTTACTTGATTTTGTTGGATAGTTTTTTGGTTGAAGATATGGAGCATTGTACTCTCCCTTTGCTGAAACATTCAATGAAAATCTAATAAGAAGAAGAATTTAAAATGGTTTCCCCCCTTGTGGGGTTTTCCCCTAGCCTCCGACCAATCCTGGTGTCTCTATGTGTGAATGTATTTCTTGTATTGTTCCTTTATGTTTTGTTCCATTTTTTATGATATTGTTCTTTCGACATAATTTCATATGTTGTTGAATAATGTTATAATGTTATGGGGTGAATTTAATGTGCAAATATTCAAAAATGAAAGTGAATATTTCATTAAACAATTTTCAAGCTAGTTTATGTATTTTAGGAAATGGATCATGGTTGCAAAAGTACACAAACTTAAGTTAATTTATAGAAATTTAACAGTTAAAAGAGAAAAAAATGAAGGAGTTCACCCATATTGGGCTACGTCTACAGGTCTAGCTTCCAGTGGTGACCACTTTATTATATGCTTAAATACTCAATACTTCAACATAAAAGATTCAATCTACAAAAATAATACTTCCATTGTGTCTAGAATTCTTAAAAACCCCCATATAAGCTATTTTTGAGCTCAAAAAGGCTTAAAATTGAGAAAAATAACCCCCCTTTAACCAAATTGGTTTGCAACTGCAACACCTTAGCTCTCGACTCTGCAAACTTGGCAACAAATTAGCCTATGGCCTATTATGGGTGTGTGCAATGTTTGGCTTAGGTCATAGGTTTAAATCCCCCACAGGCGGTTTCATTGGGAATTAAAATATATTAAAGTTTTTTAATATGGTTCATAGCCCCACCCATATCCTTTGCCTCTAGTCACATTACATGTCGATCGAGTCGTTAGTTGTTAGAACTAACTGTTGGCCCCACCTCCTGTCACACCCCTCACCATACAACCATTGTGCCTGCCGCTCATAGCACTCTTCCTGAAGTGTCTTTCACTAGTCCTGTGGTATACCATATAACCAAGTGTTATACCATTTAGCCTAGCCCATCGATCCGGCATTTATTTCTAACTGTCAAGCCTTGTGACAATAAATAAAACTGGGTCATAGTATTAAATAAGAAACGTATGTGGGACAATGGTAGGGCTTTAGTTTATTGAAACATATGTGGGACAATGGTAGGGCTTTAGTTTATTGAAACATATGTGGGACAATGGTAGGGCTTTAGTTTATTGAGGTGGTGGTCATGAGTTTGAGTCTTGTAGAGGCCGGTTCAACCAAAATAAATTTTGGCGTGAAAAATTGAGGCCACTTGGTGGCCTTTCATAGGGCCATGTGTTGCCCTTTGATTGACCCATGTAGTGGCCTATGATTTTTCCAGTTAACCGACCATACACGCATTCATTGATGATGCCATCTGACACATCCCTTCACATGATTCACCCACTTGCCCCTCCATACACCCATTCATCCCTGCCACATCATCATATGGATTTCCACGTTAGCATGTGTACCCTACAAAGTCAACCTACAACTTTGAATTTTTACATGTTTTCCCAAAACTTTAGAAGGAAATAACTTTCTCATATGGTGTCAGATTGATGTGAATCAAGCATCGGTGGAATCAAAACAAAGAGACCTAGGAATTGGAATTGGTTTTGGAAATATTTTAGAATTTTAATTTTTGAGCATTTTTTGATCCCCTGAATCACTCCTCCCCACTGGAATATTTTGGACTGCCAAAATTTTGTTTTGTAAGTGAGGGTACACCTCCCTCACTTTCCCAATCTCTATACACCTTTCTTTAGTTGGATTGGTACCTTTGAGCCCCACAAGAAGATATTGTGCATTACCCCTGCATGAAGTCCTTATTCTCCTGTTAAGAATAGTGTCTTCCTGTAACTCATTTAATTATTCAGGAGAAAAATATTCTATAGATGGAATGTAAACATTATCTTCTTGATCAATGATCATAGGATGATCATACAATCTCAAGTTTTCCACATTTACAACAAAATAAATTTGCATGTAAGGTGGAAAATCTAATTGGATAGCATTATTACCAATTTTCTCCAATATTTTGAAAGGACCATATTGGATTAGTTTGATATTTTTACCTTCACCTTGTAATATTCCCTTCCTGATGTATAGCCAAACTTGATCTCCCGCTTGGAAATCATGATCAAACTAATGCTTATAATGTCTTTCCTTGTACTTGGCTTGGATTTTCTCCAACTATTCTTGTACGCTTTGATGCACTAATTGAATTTTTTTAATGAAATGCTTGGCTTTGTCCATATCACTATCTCCATCTACTAAAATATCTTTTAAAAAGATAAAATCCAATGGAGTCTTCGACAAATACCCCAAACAAGATTCAAATGGAGATACTTGTGTAGATGAATGCTTGGCATGGTTGTAGGCATGTTATATGTAATGCAAATTCTCATCCCAAAGTTTAGGATGATTACCACAATATCCTTAAAGGAGTGCACTATTGTTTTGTTCCCTACTTTTGTCTAGTTGTCGATTTGTGGATGAAATGTTGTGCTCTTATTAACTTTGTGTCCATGAGTTCCCATAAAACTAACCAAAATTTCCCAATAAATCAATAATCTTGATTAGAAACAATAGAAGTAGGTAAACCAAAATGAACCCATACATTCTAGAAGAAAATCTATGCATTTTCTTTAGTTGTGACTTGTTTCTTACAAGGCATCAACACACGCACTTTGTTGAAACGATCCACTACAACATACAAATAATCATGTCCATTTATAGACATAGGTAGCCCCCTACAAAATCCATAGAAACACTTTCCCAACGATGAGAAGGGATGGGAAGTGGAGCATATAAACACAATTTCCTATTACCTGGATTAGTAGTAACACACATAGAACATCATTTTACATATCTTGATATATTTTCATTGATACGAGGAAAATAACAATACCTTTGCAGTTGAGAAACTGTTTTGCGTACACTAAAGTGACCAATAGTAAGAGAAGTACGGGACTCCCTTATGAAATTAACTCTTTCATCCTATGGCATACACAACTTGACAAGATGATACAACAAATTGTTATGAACATGATAATCCAACTCTTCAACATGATTTCCTTGACTCAAAGTTGCATAAACATATTTAAAATATTCATCTTGAGCATACTCTTCAATATAACTTTCATGCATGATTGAATTATGCTTAATAATGACAGATGCCAATAGGTCTTGATAACGTATCTACAACTTTGTTGAAAATACATTTCTTAAACCTGATAACCAAATGAAATTGCTACAAAAAATCCATCCATCTGAAATGTCTAGCTTGTTGTAGCTTGGTTTGCGACCGTAGATATTGCAAAGGTTGATTGTCAGTATGAATAATCATTTCATTACCCATCAAATAATGCTTCCATTTCTTCATATTTTGCACCAAAGCATAAAAATATTTATCATAAATTGGATAGTTAACTATTACATTGGAAACGGTCTTAGAATGGTAACATATCAGCTTACCATGTTGAATCAAGATTTCTCCCATAACATATTTTCTTACATCTATTTGAATTTAAAATGGCTATTTGAGATCTAGAAGTGCTAAAACTCATGTTGTACTATTTTTTTTCTTTCAAAGTGTCAAATTCTTTCTACTCAATGCCTCCCCATTGAAATACCTACTTCACACTTTTCAAAGCATGTAATGGTGCTGCAATAGATGAGAAGTTAGCGATAAATTCTCTCCAATATTGGGTTGCTCCTAGAAAACTCCTAACTTCTGTTACATTATTGGGTTTATGCGAATTCACATTGACTTCAACTTTGGAGGGATCAATTCTCAATTTTCCACCTTCTACAATATAACCTAAGTAAACCAACGAGGTTTTCCCAAATTCACATTTAAACAACTTCAAATACATTTTTTCCTTTTTCAAGACATCTAAAACTTGATTTACATGTCTGACATACTCTTCATGAATCTTACTAAAAATAAGAATATCATCTAAGTAGACTATGACAGAATCATCAAGGAATGATCGCAACATATCATTCATAACTCTCATGAATGTAGCAAGTGCATTACAAAGCCCAAATTAAATAACTAGCCATTCAAACAATCCTTGTTTTGTCTTAAAAACAATTTTCCAAATAATATCTTCAACAATCCTTATCTGATGATAACCGCTTCCCAAATCTAACTTAGTTAAATAAACAAATCCTTTACCTAATCTAGCAAAATATTTTATTTGATTTTTTCTACGTAATACTAATTCTATTAATAAAAAATAGTAAAATACAATGAGGCTCTGGCCTCTGCAGTGCTGGAACAAAGTTTTATCATGTTTGGGCATTTAGAACTAAAATAGGACTGCCCACCGAGGGGAAACCAATCCGAGTAAACCGATGATAAGTGTTGCCTATGTAAGGATTACAACTCAAAAACCAAAAGAGACATTTGTGGAATATTCCAAAATAGACAACATACTTTGAAAAAACATTAAAAAAGCCCCTGAGAGTAGGAGTGGGGAATTGAAACCTGACTGTATGGAAATCTGGCTGCATGGACCCACTAGGTGTCATTTAGTGGAGGAGGCTCTTCCACGATGAGACATCTGTACTCATCCCAATCATCCTCATCTACTTGTGTGTCATCAAAGATGCCCCTGATTGCTTGCGTGCCACTAGGAATGCCCCCGACTGTCTGCGTACCATCAGGGATGTCCCTACCATGCTGAGTGTTGTCATGGGCATCTTTGCAATTACGAGAACTAGAGCTATTGTCTGAGTGCTTCTGTTCGTTGGTGGCCTATTTCTCCTGGGCCATCTTTTGCTTGTTGATATCTGCCTTCTCCTGAACTGTGTCCTGAGTCTGTACCTCTTGCGGGCAAATATCTTCATTAAATACCACTATGATAGTGGAGATGATGTCAGGGCAGTTCATGGTGTTGTGGAAGTGGAATTAGGTCATGTGATGTGACTAATGAGGGGATTCAGGGGGGTTGGTCATTTGGGTTGCAGCATTTACTCTCCAAGCGCCAAAGGATTGGACTCGACCTCTTCCACTGCGAGTGGCAGGATATCTGCTAGAGTATTGGCCTATGGACAGAGTGGAGGAAGAGGTGGACAATGGGGTCATCGGCTCAGGAAGTGGTGGCGAGGGAGGACGATTGTTTCTACCTCAGTTGTTGCCACGCCTGCTGCACATCTAATGGCGAAGATGAGGCATGGTCCTGCGCTAGGTTGAAGCTAACTGGTGAGGGCAGAGATGACAAAAGTGCTTGCAGTGAGTGTAGAGTCTACGTAGGACTTTACAGAGCTATTTAGGTGAGAAATAGTGAAATTCTAGGAAGAATTCAAAGCATAGTGAAAAATTTGGGAAATATGGATGCCATCCCCCAAATCGATGCAACTCAGGAGCTAACATCGCCTCCCTATTGTCGTGCGTGAGCTCGTCTCCACAACATCAGGGGGGCAGAAGCAATTCAAAGGGGAAGGGGTGAAGGTATGCAGGCTTGTCAGAGCCATGGTCTTAACCTTACAGAGAGTGTCTCGACCTGTGCACCAGAGTAATGGTGCCTGTAGACTAATGGTGTCTCGCCATAAATTACCACAGCTGGGAACTTGGGTGGCCATGTGGCTTAGCCACCTGCCGTCCCCCTATCTAATCCTCATTAATTTCCTCTTAAACATCCACATTTGGAGTGATCTAGCAAAACATTAATGTGAGGAAGAGGATAACAATTATTTATTATGATCTTGTTCAAAGCTCGAAAATACACACACATATGTAATGTACCATATTTCTTTGGAACCAAAACAATAGGATATCTGAAAGGAGATGTACTAGGTCTAATGACCCCTTTTTCAAGCAACTCGTGTATTTGTCTTTTGATCTTTGCATTCTACAGGACTGACATTCTGTACGTGCCAATATTCAGAAGTGGTACATCCTACTACAATTGAATCTCATGTTGGATTCATCTTTTTGGAGGTAACCCTTTAGGTTTCTAAAACATCTTATTATAAGTATTAAAAACTCCAATCAATTCACGCTTGATTTTAGAATCACATCTGTAGAAAGCTTCATATTCGATAATATCTTTATCTTTTATCATCAACAACACAAAATTCTTACTAGCATTCACAAGCCTTTTCATTTGTCCTGCACCAAAAAGAGATAAGTCCATCTTCTTGCAATATTCTCTAACAATATACTCAACTCTTTCTTTAAAAACATGATACTTGTTCTCATGACAATCCCACAGATGTCAAGTGGTACAACATCAAGCTCAACCTCATCTATAAAATTAGCAGGGATGGAAAATTTTAGTTTACATTTTCTTGTCACTTGCAATTTGGCATCATCGCATATTAAACCCAAAGGGTAAGGTTTTGCATGAGGTATAGTCTCTAAATCAAGTTTCTTGATAATTTCTTTAGAAATAATATTGATTGGAGATCCATTATCAAATATTATATCAACCTTTGTATGTTTTGTAATGACCCTGATATGAAAAAACTCACTTCATTATTTATCATTTTGAGATTCAACAGACTTGCTAGGAGAACTAGTACTTGCATCAGAAACTATACCTTTCATTGCCATGGTTGTGAGTTTAGTTTCATTACTTGAATCGGATCTTAGATATTTTTGAGTTGTAGCAGCAGACTTTTGAATCGCCTTGTTATTGAACTTCCATAATCTCAATTCGCGATGTAATTTCCAACAATGGTCTTCATCATGGCCATATTTTGAACATTGTTTGCAAGTAATTTTCTCTCCCTCTTTACTGATGGCGGAACTCTTATTTTCTTTGCCTTTAAATTTCCCCTTTCATTTGTCTCCAGATTTAAAGGGTTTCTTGTTGGACTCTTAAGGAACATTATTGCCTATGGATTCTAAACCATTAGCATGAACACATACTTCATCTAGATTGGTCGAATTAGACATAAGTATAGTATGTCTCAAATAACTATGTAGTCCACCTATATATTTAAGGAGAGTATCTTGTGAGGTCAATCAACACCCAAGATTAATTCTCTTTTTCTAAATTCTTGAGTGTAACTTTGGACACTCTAAACATTATCTTGTCTAAAAAATTTCAAATCCATTATTGATTTTTTAATGTAAGCTAATGGATACAATTTCTTATTTAATGCAACTATAAAATTATTTCAAGAAGAGATAATTTTACCACTTTTCTTAAAATCTTCTTTATTTTTGGCTTCCCACCAGATAAGAGTTGCACCTCCCACACGAAGAGACAGAAGTTGGATTTGTTGTGTGTGGAGCATGATTGTTCAGAGGTCTTTGTTTCAGCCAGATGTATACCCTAGGAAGCTTGTACACCCCTCCACGCAGGGGGGTGCGGGGGGAACTTGTCCCCCCCACAGGGGTCCACGCAGACCGATCCCCCCCGGCTGGGGGGTCCGGGCACCAGCGGTCCCTCGGCGGGGGTGCCCCCAAAGCTAAAAACAGATGTAAATTTGCCTTGTAAAAGTATAGTAATTTCTAGTCAATCTGGGTCGTTCATTAGGCGGATGATCTGATGGTAGAACTTATGTTTAGTTTAGGGTTTTTTTCCCTCGAAGGCAACCCCTCTCTTCATATGAGGGCATTGTATTGAGTCTGTGTAATATATGTGAGCGATAAACAGATAGGTGTGACTGTGAGAGAAAACAGAGGATATTACAGCGGATCTGCTGTAGGTTGTGTCTCTTCATTTTGCTGGATAATAGAAAGGAAGGACTGGCTGTTCAAGGTGGATATAGCCCAAACTAGGTGAACCACGTATATATGTGTCTCTCTTGTTTTATGTGTTTCCTGTGTTTATATTTCTGCAATATTTTATGTGTTCCATTGCTCCGTAATATATAATTTTCTAACAAGATCTTTGTGACATCATCATCAATCTTTTGGATCCTATAATAAACTTCAATTTGACAAACCCAATTATCCAACTTTTCATCATTTACTCCTCCATCATATATTGGCAATTCAAACTTGACATCAAGCTTAAGCAAAGGAGACTTAGTATGTCCTCTTGGAGATGTTGGAGGAGTTGGCCTATGTGAAGAAGGAGATGAAGGATGTGAGGATGGAGGAGAAGGAGGAGAAGAAGGAGTCTTGCTACCATCACCACCATTATCTTTTGGTTGATTAGAAATTTCTCCTTGCAACCCTGTTGTTATTTCATTACACAACACTTTAACCATTTCGCTCATGTCAAAGAATGCTTTTCTGAAAGCTCTTTCATCCTTAGAAATCAATTCTAGTCCTTGTCCTTCTTCATGAGCCATGACTTGTGGAGTATGTGGTCTTCTTGAGCCAATTTGAGGGTTAGGTTCTTCAAGTGATTCTTCTCCTCTTCTCAATCCAGACCTGGTAAGCATTCAAACACTTTGCAAATTCTATCAAACCTTCATAGAAACCATGCTCTAATACCAAACTAATCCAAAAATGAAAGTGAAGGCTTCATTAAACAATTTTTAAGCTAGTTTATGTCTTTTAGGAAATGGACCGTGGTTGCAAAAGTACACAAACTTAAGCTAATTTGTAGAAATTTAACAGTTAAAAGAGGACAAACATGTAGTAGAAAACACATGCAAATTGATAACGGAGTTCTCCCAACTTGGGCTACGTCTCTAGGTCCAACTTCTAGTTGTGAGCACTTTATTATATGCTCAAATACTCAATAAATCAACATATGATATTCAATTTGAAAAAATAACACTTCCATTGTGTCTAGAATGCTTAAAAACCCCATATAGGCTCTTCTTGAGCCCAAAAATGCTTAAAATTGAGTAAAATGACCAAATTGGTCTGTAACTACAACACCTTAACTCTCAAATCTACAAACTTGGCAAAACATTGGTCTATGGTCTATTGGTGGCCAAGTTCAATGTTTGGCCACAGGCTAGAGATTTGAATCCCCCGCCAGTGGTTTCAGTGCACATTAAAATATTTTTTTTTTAATATGGATCCTAGCCCCTCCTGTATCCTCAACCTTTGGCCATGTTACATATCAATCAGTCCATTGGCAGTGAGAACTACCCCTTGGCATCGCCTCTGGTCACACCTTGCACCATACAATCATAGTGACTGTTGCTCATAGCACTCTGCCCAAACTATCTGTTGCCAATCTTGTGGTATGCTATATAACCAAGTGTCAGAATAGTTGGGCTAGCCCATCATTCCGGTGTTTATTACCAACTATCAAGCCCTATGAGAATAAATAAAATTGGGTCGCAGTATTAAATAAAAAACATATGTGATTCGATGATAGGGCATCATTTTTTTGAGACGGTGGTCATGAGTTCGAACCCTGTGGAGGCCAGTTCAGCTGAAATAAATTTTGGCACGAAAAATTGAGGCCACTTGGCAGCCTTTCATAGGACCACATGGTGCCTTTTGATTGGACCGTGTAGTGGCCTATGATTGGTCCACTTAACCGACCATACGCCCAGTCACTTATGATGTCAAATGACACATGGATTCATATAATTTGCCCACCTTCCAATCCGTAAACCCAGTCATCCCTACGAAGTCAGTGTACAGATTGCCACATCTCCAGCCATACCCTAAGCAATCAACCTGCAACTTTGATTTTTTACCTATTTGTCAAAAACCTTAGAATGTGATAACTTTTACATACATTGTCAGATTGATGTGATTCAAGCATTATTGGATTCAGAATGAGGATCTCTATGACTTGGCGTTGGTTTTGGAAAAATCTGAGCACCTTGATTTTTTAGCATTCCTAATCCCTTAGATCAGTAAATGATGAAATGAGATTATCTAAAGCAAAGAACAATATAGCCCTAAGAAAAATTAATAGAAAAATTATTTTACTAGGGAAAAATAACCATTAGAAAATATTTTTCTATTAGTAGCCATAAGATATTATTTTTCATTTTAAAATGTTGAATTGCAATAAAATGACTAGATTAAGGATTTATCCAATGAGCATCCAAATTTAATCCAAACATATTATAGCACACTAAAAATTTCGGGAGTTAAATAAGAGTTGAGGTAGATATGAAGGTATAAACAACCACATAACATGTTATGTTGGTTGACATAGCTAGAAGAAATAAAGAGACACTACTTACACGGGAATGATGTGGAGAAATGATGATTAAGAGAATAGTAGTAGAATTTATTGAAAGTATACATCAATGAAGTCAAAACTAAAATTTGCATACCTTAATACAATATGTAACAACTCTTGAAAGGAATATAAACCTATTATTACAAGGAGAAGATGTAAAAATCAATATAAGAGGAAATTCTTCCAAGGAAAGAAGGGAAGTTTCTAAGTTTGATCTCCAATGTTGTCATATATATTTAATAAACTTATCTAAGGAGTTGAAGAAAAAGAGTGAACATATGATTCTATAATGACGATAGCTTGTTTTAGATCATGTAACCATTGAACAACTTGGAAGGAAGAGAGGAAAATAAAAGAGTATTGGACAAAAATATAAGGAAAGTGAATGGGAGTTTCACATATGAATATAATAAATAACCAAGATGTAACCTATCTTAAAACGTAATATAAGATTTTGGAATAACTCGATGCACTAGAGACATCTATTGAATGAACAACCTTATGGAAAATGTTTGTGGAAGCACAACGACATATTGATATAAGATCGTGATAAGGATTAGTAGAAGGTCCAAACAAGGATGATGTTTACCAAGAATGAAATATTTGCAATCAACCATGAAGCTTAATTACCATGATGTAGGTCATTGGAGGTACTAAAACTATGAGTGCTATAGGACGAGAACAAAGAATCCAAGTAAGATATTATGAAAATTTTAAGGAAAATATAAGAAGAAAAAACAACTTTTCATAAGGGTAGTATACTCCTATTCATTCAAGGTTCAATGAGACAAATATAGCCTTCAGTCATCCACCTGGGAGGATGCATATGATATTCATTGTTACTTTCCTTATATATTTTTATTATTTTTTGGTGAATTATATAATATTGCCTAACTTAAATTATATAGATACCTATCATATATGAAAATTATTAAAAAAAAAAACAAATTAAAACATTTGAATCATGTCTTATTCTTTAAATTTTATTGATACACTATGGTACTATGTATGATATTATGGTTTCAATTATTTGTTATGTCAACATAAGAATGTTGAATTATAATGTTTTTATGATGTTTCATGATGTGATGGTGTGTAGAAATTGGACATAGTTCTGATGAGAGGTTAATAATGTCATGCATATGTGCTACTTAATTATTTATTTTGTTATGATAATAATGTTGAATTTTCATGATGGATATGGTATGACATATAGGCATATGGATTATTTTTTATGATGTTATGATTATAACTAATGAATGGGCTGCATGTTGAGATGTGGTGATTGATAGGAATTCCACCAATGGGTAGAGAGCATCAATTTATTTGATGATATCATGGGAGCCCATACCTATGAGGGAGAATATCAAACTCCATATGGGTTGGGGGAAAACTCAACCAACACTACATATGCCAGAGGCTCTTTTTCCTTGTATATATCTTGATGGATATCTCTTGAAGCGCTATGGGACCATCTTGGGGCGATAGAGTGCCTGATATTGGATTGGGATGTCGAAGTCCAGAAGTGTGTGTAGGAATTTTATCTCTGGGGTTGTGTGCCTTAGTGAGTATGCCATGAGTTGGGCTAGCCTTGCACAATTCATAGAGTCATTGAGTATTGGGACCAGATACCTGCCTTGGGGAAGATGAGGTTTGAGACTTGGGGTTATGGTAGAGACCAATGAGGCTTTATGATTGGTTCCAAAAGTTGGAAAAACATACTTGAGATTCCTTGGGATTTCCACGATGTTGTCTAACTTTCAATACCTGTTGGTATGTTAGTTCAGCAGAGGGTGCAAGGAAAACGTGAAGTAATAAATAAATAAAAACAATAATAAATAAGTAAATGATTAAACTTAACATCAAGATAAAGTTCCTTAAAGAGGGGAGTATATAATACCTCATAATAATAATAATAAATAAATAAAAAATATTAATATATAAAACAATAAATAATAAAAGAAAATATAAATATAATAATAAATAATAACTAAAGAAGAAATATAATAACGATAAATAAATAAAATAACAAATAATAAACTTCAAGTTATATATATATATAATATATATATATATATATATATAGTAAGAATAAGTAAAGTTAACAAAAATTAAAAAGGAATAAAATAAGCAAGAGTTAAATTAAGGAAAAGGTTGAGTTACGTAAAACATAATCTAAAGAAATAAAAGTTGGCATGTTAGACACATGCATGTGGATCTGTTTCCAATCCTGTTCCATCTTTGGAACAATTTGTTCTATTTAATGGTTGAAAAGGAAGATGAGAAGCATCCATTCTTTTTGAAGGAGAGTGTTATGAAATAAAGGGTTCCCTGGAAGTAATAGTTGATTGAGGCCTTAGGGGTGTCCAATTGTAGAAAGATTTTATACAGTTTTTCCTATGGTTGGGTGGAGATTCATCCCCAAAAATTTGTTTTGGTCATAAGATTAAAATAGTGTCATGGCTTCATAATTAGCAGTAAGACATATCTTTGATCTCTGCATAAGTATTCATTTCTCATCGTTTTTCAAAAATTATATGCTAAATTAGTGATTTTTTGTGTCAAGTATTAATAGAATTGTTTGATGTAATTAGTTTGTATATTTAAATTCTGGGTCATTACAACTTGTACAAGTATTAGAATGTTGTAGGATGTAAAATTACGCCAATTTTACTTGAAATGTTCTGGAGAGCGTTGTTTGATCACTTGACCTACTTGGGCATGTTGTATTTGTCCTGTATATTACTTCAAAGTTAAGGAAATCATGGGAAACTTCAAAAAATTAAAATGATAACAATGCTCATGATTGATTTTCTACTCAATAAGATTTCTTATTATGAAGGAAACTAAGTGGTGGATGGAAAATTAGTTGCTGTGGGAATGGTGAAGTAGGGGATAGATCGTCAAAACATTATGTGCCTCAAGCTTTATAATGAGGGGAAGATATTTTACTAAAATAACATATGATGTTTCTTCTTTTAGAGACTGAAAAGCTTCCTTGACTTCCTTGTAGCCTGCCCCCTTTTTATTCACACTAAAAATGCAAACTTGATGATAAAACCACGAACCAAAAATATGATTTCCAACCTAACATGTGGTACTCTAATCCTTACTATGTGAAAAATTGTGCTAAAATCATGTTGTGATGAAATTAAAACACACGCATTTTAACTTATTATTTTATAATAATAATGGGGATCCTTTTCATAAATTTTGGCTAAATCACCTTTTAATATTTTCTTTTGGTTAAGTGTCCAACAACTTTGTGATATTTTCATTTTTTTTGGATTTACATTATGATTGCTTCATTGCATTTGATTTTTCACTGGCTTTCCATTAGTTCTCGTTTCATCCCATTTGGATTCATGGTTCGTAAGTGGCACTTCTCCAAAGTTCGGTGATTTTTACTGCCCGAGATAAAAAAAATGTACAAAATGTATATTATTTTAATATTTGTAAATAAATTACTTTAAAATGTAAATATTATTGATTTTTATTTATTTTATTTTATTTTATTGACCACCCTACAGAACCACCGCAGCCAAAATTGTATAATAGTTAAAATTATGTGTTTTCAAACCTCAGAAGTTAATTCAAATTCGAAATTATAAGAACTTCCAAAATTCCAAAATCAAGAAGTGGTTGTGGTTTTTATAAGGTCAAGACTTTTACTTTACAAAATAATTGTAAATTTTTATAAAATCAAAACTAATTACAAATAGTTGTAGTTTATACAAGAAAAGAGATACCACCTCCACCTCCACCTCCACCTCCACCTTCAAAACGCATCCACATCTTGGGCCCTTCCCATTTCAGAACCATGTCATTTCGTATCTCTTATTTTAAATAACCTTCCATCACAAATCTTCTTCTTGAAATGACAACCTCTAAAACCCTTATCTCTCTTTCCTCGTCGGTATCTTGGACCCACATCCCTCACTTCGTAGCTTATTTTAAACAAATCCTTTGAAATCCAACCCCAATACTTATACCTTTGATAGAATATACCTCTAAGACCTCACTTCTCCCTCATCCCATTAGAACTCTTAACTTTTCGAGCATTCTCATTTCATGGGCTTCCATTTCATAACTTAAATTTAAATCATCCTCTGAAATATTACCCTACCGAAATCCTTCACTACATACCTTATGCGTCCCATTGAACATGTAGTCCTCCGCCTCACATCAATTTTGGGAATCTTAAAGAAGAGCTCCCAAAAGTCACTATTGAACTTTTTACTAATATTTTTATTAACTAGTTTATTTAATATTTTTTCAATTATTTAAATATTAATTAGTTTATTTAATGTATTTTAATTAATTTATAATTTAAATTCATTTATAATTAATGTGCATATATTTAATTAATATAATAATTTTAATTATTTAATTAATTATTAATTATTAATTGTACAGTTAATTAAGATTAAAATTTTTAACTTAAAATGGCCAATTTTGATCCAAACATGCATTTTTTCCAAAATTCTAGTAATTTTGACACTTCATCTTTGGAGAGGCATATCTCAAGATTTACTTGACCAAATAAAGTTCATTGTAGCTCATTGGAAAGCTAAGACTCAAGAGAATAATCTGGGAGTGATGCATTTAGTAGATTCAATCATTTAATGACCCAAAAATTCAACGTAAGGAAAAGTGATGAATTTGCAACAATGATTGGTTTTTCCAAATTTAATTTGGGCAAATTTCATTGGTTTGGGAGTATTTTTATCACTAATTCATCCTCTAGCATTGTTCAAAGGATAATTAGATCCATTAGAAGAAATCGTTGCATGGAATTTCTTTGGATTTTATTTATTTAATTTATCAATACCACGAGAGACGTTGGCATTATGATACAAGTGTTGTCCTTAATGGCAACTCACTCATAGGTTAGTTCAGATTTGATAAAAGGCAACTCACATTGTAACAGGTCAATTCAGAGGTAATAGGACATTGGTACAGAATAACAAGAAATTAGAACAAGGGTGTACTGATAAAAAAACAGGAAGTTGAAGGAAAAGGATGTTGTAAGTTGTATACGCAAGTTCACTTTGACAAAGAAGTGTATACATGTGGGTTAAAAGAACAAAAAGAGTATACGCATGCACACACTTTCACAAGAGGAAAAGCACGTATAGGTTGGAAAATCAAGGAAATTCAAGTTTAAATAATACCAAGGGTCAATACCATGGTATTAGCCCACAATATTGAGCAGAGTAACAACTATTTGATCCTATCTAATAATACCACAAGCTCTAAGTGTTGTTTTGGTCTAAGGTATTGAGAAAGGCCAAAAACTATATAAGGGGGAGAAGATCAAAGGGCCAAGTGTGCAAGTGAAAGGGTTTCTTAGGAATACTTCTATCTGAAGTATATTTTATGTTGAAGGGGCTATGATTATGATATGATCTGAAATATTTTGTGCACCTTGGATACAATGTTGGATTAGGATCATCAGACCTGAAATGACTTATCATTGTATGATTTGATATTGGTTGGGCTAAATCTGATTTCTTACGCACGTTTTATTCTTTAAATGTTATGATCTAAGTAGGTATGAAGTCTAGAATAGCAACAAACTGGTAAATTAATATTTTCAAATCTATATGCTAGTTCGCCTTGGTAAAGGCGCGTATACATGCAAGTTCGATTCTTCCAAGTAGCGTATGCAAAAAAAAAGCCCGTTTTTCAGAAATGACTGATATATCTAATTGATCCTGCTGTTTTACTGTTGTCTGTCAATGAATTCTTCTTATATCTAAAAGTAAAACTAAATGCATAAGGAGATTGAGTCTAATTAATTGATTGAGTAATTGAGAAGGGTGATCTTTGTTGCTGACGGTCTAGATCTTTGTAATTCTAAAATAGATGTTCATAATATAATTGGTTGATATATATTTCATTTAGAAGTTTTGTGTTTTAGAAGTTTTAGAGGTATACACAGGTTTGGGTAAAGGAAGTAGCATATAAACGCAGGTTGGGTTCATTAAAGTAGTGTATGCACTCTGATGTTTGATTCTTGAGGTTGCAGCTAGTTCTGAATGATGATGCATGTTTATGGGTTCAGCATAGTGTTTTGGTGACAATGATCTGACTATTCGGATTGATTAGTTTTTAGTTGATGCAGTTATTACTATAGAGTTTGAGCTTCAAAGTTTCTGATGGGTCCAATGTGAAAATTTGATGAAATGAAGCCTTCATATTTTGTTGTTATGTACCAAGAGCGTCCAATCTGAAAATTTATGAAACGTGGTCCCTAGAGGAAGAGAGAATGTCGTAGCCTTCTGTAGGCTGACACCTACGTACTAGTAAACATATCGGCTAGTACAAGAGCTAAGGGGTTGTAGCTCCCTTCCAGTAGAAGTTGGAAAACGAGAGAAGGTTGTAACCTTCTACAGGTGGGTGCTTGTGTACTAGTATGAGTCTGCACCAGCACAAGATTGTAAACCGGTTTTATTTATATTAATAAGACAAAGATGACAATAGCAGGTGGTTTTTCTCCCGCATTGGGTTTCCACCTTAAATCTTGGTGTTCATGTGTGTTGCTTATGTGTGATGGTTTATTCTGTCATCACTGCACATAGTTACTATATAATAAGATACTGATGCACTGATTAAATATCAACACATGATAAATTAACTAAATCATAGTTTCTCTGGGTATACATTGGTTTATTTAAGCACAATAGTGTGCACACACAAGTTCACTTCAATGAAGTAGCATATATAAATCTGATTGGGAAATAAAATATTAGTGAATTGTAAATACTGATTCACCTCCCCTCTCAGTATTATTTCCAACAATTGGTATCAGAGTAGGTCCTTCAGAAGAAGCTTTATTGCTTGAAGGGAGATCTTTCAATATGAACAATCACGAAGGCATGGGATCTATCAGACCACTAATATTCAATGGGGACAACTTGGTATATTGGAAAATAAGAACTAGAGCCTATATTCAATCACTTGGAGCCGATGTTTACGAAATTGTGGGAGGATGCCAATTTATAGTAGCAATACATACAAATACAACAAGTAAGAAGTTATATGAAATGAATGCCAAAGCAATCAATGCTTTATTGGGAAGTCTGTCAGAATCAGAATTTGTCAAAGTCATGCAACTCAAGATAGCCAAAGAGATATGGGACAAAATCATTCAGAGCTACGAAGGAGACTCCCAAGTAAAACGTGCTAAGTTCCAAACTCTTAGAATTCTGTATGAAACTTTTAAGATGCATAGTGATGAAATTATTGCTAGTTACCTTTTGCTTGTATATGAGATTGTTATTTGTATGAAGAATCTGGGTGAAGAGATAAAGGAGGCTAATTTAGTAGAGAAAATTTAGAGATCCTTGTCTTCTAAATTTGAGTCAAAAGTATCTTCCATAGAAGAAAAGTAGGATCTTCAATCTATTATTGTGGTTCAACTTCATGGAATTCTAACTGCCTTTGAAATGAGGAAAGGAGGTCCATCAGATATTATGAGAGAAGCCACTTTCAAATCTTCAGCTAAAGGAAAATAAAGAGAAGAGCAAAATGAATTAGGATATATTTCAGAAGAGAAAGATGAGATAAACATTGTCATGAAGCTTCAACAAGGCTTCGAAAGATTCAGAGGTAAGCTACCCTTCAAATGCTTTGCTTATGGTAGAGTTGGTCAGTATGCTACATAATGTCCTCTTAAACGTAATCATAAAAAAGGAAAGAAAACTGCAAAAGCCTATAGAAAAAGGTTGTTAATAAAAGAAGTTACTATACTCATTAAGATAGTGATGGATTATCTAATAGTGATGAAGATGAAACTGAACAAGATTATAAAATACACATGGATTATGAAAATGGTGATTTTTTGGATGCCTTAGAAGAAGAAGACTTTCTTGAAGAAATCACTAAACTCAAAATTTGTTTGGAAGAAAAGAATATGATCATAGACATGTTGACACATCAACTCACTGAAAGAGAAAAGCACAATGAAAAACTAGAATGTGAAGTTGTGGCTCTAAGAAAAGAACTTGAGAAGACAAAATCTCTGAATATTAAATTTGCTAAAGGATCAAAAACTTTAAATTAAATCACCAAGGTTCAACGTTCTCCTCTTATAAAGACAGGTCTTGGATACACTGAAAAATCATCCCAATCACAAAAGCCATCATCCTCCACCAGAAGCTATCTTGATGCAGAAAAGACCAGTGAATAATATGCCATTCATTAGAAAAAGCATAAAAGTACTCATAAAGTAAATCATGCTTAATTTACTCCAAGGATGAACATAAATAGAAGCATCAACCAAAAGGTAAACAATACCAAAATATTCTATTTTCACAGAAACTTCTTTAATGGACAATGTTTTTCATGCCATAACTTTGGGCATAAGGCTATTCAATGTGTTGCTTACAAAACTATCATGACTAGAGAAGCACGGAATGAAAGGAGCGTAACAGGAATTAAGAAAAGTTCTTGTAATAACCTTTCTCCTCTTGAAGATGAAATTGAATGTTCATTTTGTAATAACTTTGGTCATGAAATTTTGGTCAAAACTTCAAAAGGATAAAACATCATCAAATTCCAGGGTATCGAGAAAGAAGGAATTTCAATAAAAAAGATGTGGCATAGCTCTGTTTATAGAAGGATAAGAAAATCATTAGTACATTAACAGTGGATGATCTAAACACATGATAGGTGATAAAGAGAAACTTCATTCATATAATGCTTTAGAAAAAGAAAAGAATGCCTCCTTTGGAAATGACACACCAGTTGTCATTAAAGGTAAAGGTTCTATTTATTTAAAAGAAAAGGTTAAAGATGGAAATTGTTGAGATTACAACAAGATGATGGAGCTTAGTGAAAAGAGTCGCCTTCACTAAGTGGGCCCGCAGGCAAATTATGGCGCAAAGTCTATTTTTAGACATATGGATCATGTCTATGAGTTGCAACATGTTGTTTATGGATGATTGGTCAAGTTGGCAAAAATTGATGGACTTCTATTTTTAGACAACAACGGTGACACTGTAAAGTCTAATTATAGAGCAGTCAAATATTATTAGCTTATAATAATATTTAGACTATAAACTTTATCTTATTCTCTTGGAGCACTTCAGTTTGAGCTACAGATGTGGCACATGCAGCTATCAGAAGGAAATTCGTTTTCTTTGTGGGTCAGTTGAGTTGTTGCATGCATGAATTCAGTTAGAACTCAAACAGTTGAGTTTGGTGGAGTTGATTGTGGAGTTGATGGAGTTGTGTTCAGTTTGACTTGGTTAAACTAGTTGTAATTAGTCTAACTGCAAATAGAATAATGATGAGTTGTTAAACTAATTATTAACTCATAATGCAACTAAAGAATACATCAGTTAACTCTGTTGCATTTCAGTGCATGTTCAGTTCAGCAGGGACAGGTGTTAGAGGATCAGATTGCTATCAGTTGTGACTATAGTTGTGCATGAGGATTTGCACAATCAATGAGATTGAGTTATGCCAATGAGAATTGGCCAATAGCAAGTGGTTATAGCCTCTACTCACATGATTCCCAGTTTGAGTGATTCTTTTGAGGTAAATACGAGTTTGGTTCAACCATTCTCATCCATTCTTGTGCAGGTATTGAGCAGTGGAGGCAGGCAAGCAGCGGAATAGATTTGGAGATCATATCTGAGCTGTATTGTCTGTAACAGGTGGAGATAGTGCTAGATACTTGTGAGAAGTATTGAATATTGTAATGTTACATGTTCTCAATCATTAATATACAGATAGTGTGGGGTTTTCAGCTGTAAGCTTTCCCTGGGTTACATACTGTGTTAATGTGTGCATGATCTTGATGTTTTATTGTTATTGATGCTGCTATATTGATGATCAACGTAGAGGAGCTTATGTATTGTGTATGTATTCCATAATAGTACATGATCAGGATAATATCCATTGAATATGTGTTTATTATTCAAAATTTCTACATGGTATCAGAGCTGTTGATCATCAGATCTACTATTCAGGAAGTGTTTACATTCTTTTTCTTCAGGCAGAGTCTGTAATCGGGCCAGGTAGCCTCTGGATTCATCCTTCCTTTGGAAGGTGAGATATCCGGTGAATTCCCATACAGTCAATCTCTGTACAAGAAATACCTTGTTCTCACAAATTCTAGATCGGAAGCGGTTGAGTTAGAGCTAGTGGAATTCGAATTTGCAGTAGTGTTTTCTTGGTGTCAAAACTAAGATGTCTTTCATAGGATTGCGATTGGAGTATGCCCTTGAGGGCAGTACGAACTATATTGCATGGAAGGACAGGATGGAGGCAGTATTGGATGATAACGGGTTGAAGGAGTTCGAAGAGATGGATGTCCCAAAGCCTACTAATGCTACTCAAGCTGATGCTTGGCAAAAGAAGACCGCAAAATGTCGAAGGATTCTGTTGGAGGGCGTGAAGGATCACATTGTGTCCAGCCTCCATGGAAAGGCTACTCCATATTTGATGTGGAAATCATTAACAGAATTATTCCAAAGCAAGAGCGATCAGAGGAAGCTGGCGCTCAAAGATAAACTCAGAAACATCAAATGCGAGAAGGGTGACAGTATGCCCAAGTATCTCACAAAGTTCACTCAGTGTCGAGATGAGCTGGGAAGTGTGGGGGTTACTGTCGATGATGAGGACTTGGTAAGCTTGGCTCTACTTGGTCTTCCGAAGAATTGGCATTCCTATCAGGACTCTATCAATGGTCAGGAGAAATTGCAAGGATGGGAAAGACTGTGGTCAGATATTGTGCAGGAGGAGATCAGGCGGAGTACCAGGGATGGATCTTCATCAAAGGGAGCTAATGAAGAAAATTACACTTTGGCTGCTAAAGAAAAGAAAGGGAAGAGCAAGAAAGCTTCTCAGTCTAGTGCGAAAGGAAAGAAGCAGGACATGTCCAACGTGAAGTGTTTTCACTGTCACCAGCACGGACACTATGTCACTATTTGTCCACAGAAGAAGAAGAACAAGCAAGCTGTTGGATCTGAAGCAGGAGAGGCTCTAGCCTCACAGTTTGAGCTTGATTTTT
This sequence comes from Pinus taeda, assembly GCA_000404065.3. Lineage (NCBI taxonomy): Eukaryota > Viridiplantae > Streptophyta > Pinopsida > Pinales > Pinaceae > Pinus > Pinus taeda. The sequence goes on from APFE030579155.1 coordinate 59,080, forward strand.
CATTGATCACATGCTTGGTTTCAAGTGTGATGGGATCAGTGTGGTTCTTGAACAGTGGTGCATCTTTTCACATGACGGGAGATAGAGATTTGTTTTTTGATTTGGAGGAAAAAGATCTTGGAGTGCACATCGAGATGGCGATGATGGTAGATACAATGCTACCAGTATCAGTACCATTTCCTTTGAGAGGGAGTCTGCTAAACCCTTCGTATTGAAGGAATTCATGCATGTTCCAGGATTGAAGAAGAATCTTATCTCTGTGGCGATGTTAGAAGACAAGGGGTATGATGTTGTTTTCAGCAAGGGAAAAGCTTTCTTGCGCAGCAAGACAACTGGTGAGACCTGGAAGATAGGGGTTCAAGTAAGGAACCTTTATCAGTTGCATGTAGATGGATGCACAACAATGGTAGGCAAGGCAGAAGGATTGGTGAGCCGGGATTATGGCGAGTTGTGGCATAGGAGATTGGGTCACCTTCACCATGGAGCCTTGAAGATACTGCAGCAGATCACTACAGGGCTTCCTAAAGCCACACTTGTGCAGTCAGATCAGTACAAGGGGTGTACTTTGGGGAAGTTTGTGAAAGCCACCTTTCACGAGAAGGATAGTCGCGACATGACGATCCTTGAGAGAATTCACACAGACATGTGTGTACCTTTCTCAGTTGCTTCGACAGCAAAACACAGGTATTATGGGATTTTTGTTGATGATTTCTCTCGTAAGTGCTAGATCTTCTTCATGCAGAAGAAGAGCGAGACATATTCAAAGTTCTGTGAATTCAAACCACTGGTCGAGAAGGAGTCGGGGAAGAAGGTGAAGGATCTTAGGAGCGATAATGGTGGTGAATACATCTCAGACGAGTTCAAGGATTTCTGCAAGGCAGAAGGGGTTCGAAGAGAGCTCGTAGCTCCCCATAACCCACAACTGAATGGGGTAGTTGAGCGGAAGAACAGAACGATCGTGGGTGCTGCACGGGCAATGTTGCATGATCAGGGCCTACCCCTTCACTTGTGGGTGGAAGCATGCAATACAACAATTTATGTGCAGAACCGTTGTCCTCATAAGATACTTGGCATGAGTACACCGAGGAGGCTTATTCTGGTAAGAAGCATGATCTTTCTCATTTGAGGATTTTTGGTGCTAACGTTTACATGCATGTGACGAAGGATTCTAGGAAGAATTTGGAGCCAACCGCAGAGGTTGGGAAATTTGTGGGGTACACTGATATGCCCCACAACTATCGTGTGTATTTGCTAGATAGTGGTAAAACTGTTGTGCGACGGGATATAAAATTTCAGGAGGAGAAAGCCATGAAGTGTTCAGTTGAGAGGGAGCTACACTTGCATGCAGATGAGGAGCTATTAGTTCCTAAGGATGAGCTTCAGGATGTGGATCAGCCACAAGATGAGGTTCATGGAGTGGAAGAGACCACTCAAGCAGCACCAACCATCAAAGGGTGAAAGCACTTAACAGAAGCTGAGCGACTGGCTCAAGATGCAGAGAAAGTTGTAGGACCACCTACAGCCCAATGTAGACAGAGACAGTTACCTGATCGTTACACTGGATACATGGCTCTTATGAGCAAGTGTATTGTGACTGACCCATCCTCTTTCGAGGAGGCTGTGGAGAATCCCGCATGGGTAGACGCCATGGTGGAAGAGTATGATTCTATTGTCAGAAACAGTGCATGGGAGATTGTTCCTAGACTGGAAGGGAAATCAGTGGTGGGTTCAAGATGGATATACAAAGTTAAGCAAGCAGCTGATGGGAGTGTGGAGAAGTACAAGGCAAGATTTGTTGCCCGAGGCTTTTCACAGATAGAGGGGATCGATTATGAGGAGACCTTTGCAGCTGTCACAAGGTATTCTTCCATACGGACGATTCTTTCTCTCTCAGCATAGATGGGATGGCACATTCATCAGTTGGATGTGAAGACTGCATTCCTTCCTAGAGGTTGGAGGAAGGAGGATGCTACTTCAACGGAGGTAGTGGATGCCACTGGTTACCAACAGTTGGTGGAGTCACATGTGTGCAGGCTCAAGAGAGGCACATCGGGATATGGATTGGATGAGGTGAAGCTATGTGGCTTCATGGATGCAGATTGGGCAGGGAGCTCAAGAGGCTGAGTATATGGCAGCAAGGGAATCAGGTACCATCATATCAGATATTGTGTGTAGCGGAGGATCATGTTACTTTCATACATTCCAACGGAGGATCAGGATGTTGATATTCTGATGAAGGCTCTCACCAGGAGCAAATTCGAATACCACCGAGGTAGAATAGGAGTTTCTGATAATCCATATCTTGCCGAGAGGGAGTTTTGAGATTGCAACAAGATGATGGAGCTTAGTGAAAAGAGTCACCTTCACTAAGTGGGCCCGCAGGCAAATTATGGTGCAAAATCTATTTTTAGACTATGTCTATTTTTAGACATATGGATCATGTCTATGAGTTGTAGGATGTTTTTTATGGATGATTGGTCAAGTTGGAAAAAATCAATGGACTTCTATTTTTAGACAACAGCGGTGACACTACCAAGTCTAATTATAGAGCAGTCAAATATTATTAGCTTATAACAATATTTAGCCTATAAACTTTATCTTATTCTCTTGGAGCACTTCAGTTTGAGCTACAAATGTGACACATGCATCTGTCAGAAGGAAATACATTTTCTTTGTGGGTTAGTTGAGTTGTTGCATGCATGACTTCAGTTAGAACTCAATCAATTGAGTTTGCTGGAGTTGATTGTGGAGTTGATGGAGTTGTGTTTAATTTGACTTGGTTAAACTAGTTGTAATTAGTCTAACTGCAAATAGACTAATGATGAGTTGTTAAACTAATTATTAAATCATAATACAACTAAAGAATACATCAATTAACTCAGTTTCATGTCAGTGCATGTTCAGTTCAGCAGGGACAAGTGTTAGAGGATCAAATTGCTATCAGTTGTGACTATAGTTGTGCATGAGGATTTGCACAATCAATGGGATTGAGTTATGCCAATGAGAATTGGCCAATACCAAGTGATTATAGCCTCTGCTCATGTGATTCCCAGTGTGAGTGATTATTTTGAGTTAAATACGAGTTTGGTTCAACCATTCTCATCCATTCTTGTGCAGGTATTGAGCAGTAGGCAAGCAGTGGAATAGATTTGGAGATCAGATCTGAGTTGTATTGTGTGTAGCAGGTGGAGATAGTGCTGGATACTTGTGAGAAGTATTGAATATTGTAATGTTACATGTTCTCAATCATTAATATACAGATAGTGTGGGGTTTTCAGCTGTAAGCTTTCCTCGAGTTACACATTGTGTTAATGTTTGCATGCTCTTGATGTTTTATTGTTATTGATGCTTCTATATTGGTGATCAACGTAGAGGAGCTTATGTATTGTGTATGTATTCCACAATAGTACATGATCAGGATAATCTCCATTGAATATGTGTTTATTATTCAAAATTTCTACATCTTGTAGTTACTATAGGAAACAAGTAGTTGCCTTTTTCATCTTTTTTTACTGTTTATTTCACTTGGAGGAGGAATGGATGGTGATGTAGGAGTGGAAGGATGGAAATGGAGGATATGGAGTGGTAGGTGAGTGAGGTCAATGATGGCATGGCCCTTGGACATTTTTATTTTTCTGAGTGGTTTTTTATGGACACAAAGGGTGGTATGGTCATGAGTTGGTGTTGGGTGAGAGGTGGTGAGTTGTATGTCCCCCTTTCAATCCATAGCATGCATGCATCATCATTCCCCAACTGGAATTTCATTCCTGTAGCATTTCAGGACATCTTTTAGTACTATAGGAAACTTCTGTAGTAGCTACAAGAAACCGTGTAGAAGTCAGAAAAATGCCTACAAACTGGATTTTGATGCCTAGAAGTGAGGATGGATGATGGAGGCATGGTAGGCATGGGAGATATGAATTGAATGAAGGAAGAATGGTATGTTTCTTAGCTTTATTGTCCTTTGAACATTGTGTCCTCTTTTTCCTTTAAAAACCTACAAAAATCCCAAAAATTTATTAATGGGCAAGTTTGTAGTCCCTGCCATGTTATTTTGTGTTTTTTTTTTCTCTTCTTCTCATCTTTTTTGTTTTTAAAAGACAGATAGGTCACCTCAAAGGATGTTTTCAACATATTTTCCTACCTTAGGTGCCTCAAGGGAGGTTTTCACCCATGGATCTTTTTATTTCTCTTTTTTTTTTTCACTCTTGGGATACCTCAAGGAGGTTTTCAAACCATAAGTTGGCCTTAGGTGCCTCATAGAGGTTTTCACCTAAGTCCCTTATTTTGTTTATTTTTTTTTTTCATTTTTTTTCAAAAAAATAAGATAATCTTCAATAATTTAAGTGAATTCACTTCAAATTAACTCTTCCCTTCATAGAGGTATTTTATAGGCTTTCAATTTGTGTCGATTGACCAACAAGGGGATACATTCTTCATCAATGGTCCTTACTTGCACAACCCCATTGTCATGGCACTTATCTATCAGATATAATCCCAACCACCTAGTCATCAATTTTCCTTTGATTGAAACTGGAGTCATATAGCAGAGCCCAATCACCTTCTTGAAAAAAAATTATTTGATGGTGTTTTGATGCCAAACTTTCTTTGTACTTGAGTCACCTCTATGTGTAGGAGGACCTGCATCTTGAATTCATCTAAACCATTGAGCTGGAGTAGCCTCTCTTGTTGTTCCCTTGTAACATCCAAATCCAACTATGTTGGATTTCTCAAAGTGTTTTACTTGTTATATCCTAGATCGACCTCAGGCTGAAGGGAGGCAATCTCAGGATAACCACAAACCACGCTTAACCTGGTAGCTAGCCCTACTAGGTCGGGAGAGGGCATTTTCCTTGTCAATCTTAGTTAGGATGGTTGCAATTATGACTTGAGATGACTGAGTTGAATATATATTTTAGGCTCAAAGGATTTTGGTTGTTTTTTGATGTTTGGTTTCTAGATCAAATGGAGCATGCAAGTTGGGTCCGGGAAATCAAAACAAGGATACAGACATGTTCTGTGGGGCAAGGTACACAATGGTTTATGTACTAGAAATGGATTGAGATGGTATTTAAAGATAGCGAAGGAGTTGAGGAGGTCATAAAGGAGCTATGAGTCCTCTTCAAACAGTTGAAAACATTGAAAACCAAATGCATTCCCAAGACAAAGCACAGCAAGGTATTTTTCCTATTCACCTTGATTCATTTAATTTTATAAGAGAAAGATAGATTTGGATACATATAAAACATAAGAAAAACTCATTACAAAGAAGAAACAATACATAAACTCACTGTCACAAGAATCCCACAAAAATAGCTATGAAACCTGGTTTTGTTCCTTGCCAAACTACTGTAGAGATATACAATAAGTTTCAGAGCTTCCACAAGAGTCCAATCTTTGTAAATGACTAAAAAAGTACATAATATAGGAAAGAAAACAAATCATGCTAGCTATTAGGAGTCAAATCCATGAGAAGAGGAGTGGTTTCAACCATATCTAAACTAGGAACACAAAAGTAGGCAGTGGAACAACTTGCCTCTAAAACTTAGGAAACCAATTCATTCAGGATCAAAACCACTTGGAACTTAATGTATCTACCCTATGAGGTGTTTTACATCCATATTTACGTCAAATACATTATTTACCATGCATACATTTGCCAAGGAATGAGGAGAAAGTCAACTTCCAAGAAAACTAGGAAAAATATGGAAAGTTAAGCAAAACTGGCAAAATCAATTTAATGGGGAGCGCCCAAAATTTAATGTGTAGCACCACTTCAGGGCTAGTTTTGGAGGCCTTCTTGGTGTCAAAATCAGGTGCAAGTTGGCTTGTTGGAAAGCCTTGCCTATCTAGTTTCTGGAACAATTTGATTTTTCTGATTGGGAGCTCATTTGCCCCTCCAAAAGTAGATTCTCCCAAGACTTCTTCATGTGTGGCAAAAAAGTGGCAGAGAGGGCACTTTTTAGGTGTTTTCTACCCTTTTGGAGGCCCAAACTTTATCCAAAAATCCTCAAACTTTTTAGGTTTTCATAATTTTTCATGATGATTCCAAAAATGCAAGACATTTTTCAAATGGAGGTCCCCCATCAAAAGCACAGTGCCAATGGCGTTGCGCACCTATTGGAAAAACCTATTTTTCAAATTCCAAAATTCAAAACTGACAAAAATTGCTCAAAATTTCCTTAAATTTGGCATGAGGAATCCTTGTTAGGTGCTTTGTTGGGCCAATGATTCTTCAGCCAAGATCTTGAGTTTATCTTTCTCTTTCTTGTTCGTCAAAGTTCTTCTTAGCTTGGCTTTTAGCCTCTTTGTCCTTGCATTACAAATCTTGTTCTAGGTTAGGTAGTGGTAGACCATGTGGCGAAGCATTTTTTTCTCTTCGTTTGCCTTCTCAAACAACCTCTACAAGTGCATATTCACCTTCTCCAACAAATACTCCTATTCATTCTCTATTTCTTGTTCAATGGAGGTCAACTTGACCTTAGCCCTCTTGGACCTTTGCTGGTTTTCTTTGATGATTTGCAGCTCCATGAGGTCTTGTTTTTTCATAAGCTGCTTGTTTTCTTGCTCAAGGTAGCTAATGACCAATTTAGCTCTCTCAAGGTTAACTAATAAGGCTTTTATTTCAGCCTCCTCCTCGTTGATAATCATGTCCTTGATTTTTGAGCCTTGAGAGCCCAAATCAATGACATCCTCCTTAATCAAAATAAAATCCATGTCTTGCCCTTCAGTAGGGCCCTCCTCATGCATCTTATGTTTCCCTTTGTCTCTGCTCTTTGACTACTGTCCAACTTGTACAGCTGGAGAAGAAGGCAAAGCCCCTTCCATCCTTGGTGGAGATAGCATTTGCCTATGATCTAGTGAAGAAGGTGAGACCCCTTCCACCCCTGGTGGAGAGAGTACTCACCTAGCAGTAGCAAAAAGACTCCTTGTGCCTCTCTCATAAGTGACAAATACTGGCACACCTGTACTCTCGGTCTCATGGCCACCTGTTGTGTTGATGGTCCTCCTTCCTCCTGAGGCACTAATGAAAACACTTGAGGGTCTTTGAACATTTCACAGGAAATAAAGGTCTCCCATGGCATGTTCAGCAAGTTTAACTGGTGCAAGGAAACATCCTTAATCAATGATAAGTGGTAAATGATGTTGAGGTGCTGAGGAAACGGTTTTCTTCGAACATAGTGGGCCATCTTCTCAATGTTCCTATAGATAAAGTAAGTGAGGTTCATCATCCTTACCCTAGTAAAGTGCATCAACAGTCGGACATGATATGCATACAAGTGGGAAAATCTTCCGTCACAAGTGAAATATTTGATAATAATCTTCCTAAGAGGGGCAAACTTGTCCTCCAAGTACTTGAAAGGGAACACCCTGTTGATATTGCTATGATATCTTGCATTAATATAAGGCTCATAGTACTCTCTATCCACATACTACCCTTTATTCCATTGCTCACCTACATTAGGGATGCCTGTTGCTTCTAAGATGGTGGTAGGTGACAAGGTGAAGGAGACACCAGCAAGGTTCACTTGACCATTATGTAGATGGGTGACAAATAATTGGGAAAGCTCATGATGAAACTTTACCCTCTCCACCATTTCAAAAAACTCATAGCAAGAATGATGTCTAAAACAAGATATAGCAAGAGGACAAGCAAGCAAATCTGTGAGACTGATAGGTTTCTCCCAGATAATCTTTCCCCCTTTGTGTGGCTTTCTTGGCACATATGCTTCTCTAGAAGTGTAACTGAAAGTTTCCTCCTCCCTCTCATAGTCTATGTCTCTCTCCATGGGTTTTTTTGGTGATGTGATAGGTGATGTGAAATGAAGGCTTGTAGTGATAACAAGATGAGTATAAAGATATTTTTAAAAATATAAGGTAAGTGAGGTGTAAGATGAGGGTGTGAATGCTTGAGGGAGTTAGGGTATATAGTTTGATAAGGGAATCTAGGGTGGTGGGAATGTAATAATTGGGAATTAGGGTAATTGAATAGTGTATTAGGGCTAGGGTTTGATGTAGAAAGTAGGGTTTAGTGGAATGAAGCTTGATGACAGATGGATAGTGAAAAAGACTTGGTAAACTAAGTGTAAATGAAGGAGAAGAGTAACAAATTACCCTTGGTGGCTTATGAGAAGTAGTTTTAGCTTATTTAGGGTTTATGAGAGAAATTTTCAATGCCAATAGGGTTTTCTATGAAATGATGCCAAACACACTCAAGAAATCAAGCACACTTCTTTCTTGGCAAGGAGGAATAGTAAACTTACTTGGCACAAGCATCAAAGTGATTTTTGAGAAGTTTGAAGGCAATTTGCAGCAATTTGGTCTTCCCCAACAAGTGCGCAGTGTCGTCAATAGGTGCACAACGCCATTTTAATGCGCAGCACCTAAGTAAATTAACACTGCCAGACTTCAATAGGTGCATAATGCAGTTTTAATGTGCAGCGCCAGGAAAATAATGCATAGCATCAGTGAACTTCAGTAGAATTTTCCTTGTTTTTCCTTGTTTACTCATGAGGGTTAGAAAAACATGCTTTAGGAGCTCTCCTCGGTTTTCAAACCTACAATAGTGAGAAACGACTTGAGTGATTGGGGTTTTATACCTTTTTGCTTTTGATTTTTCACTAAACCAAACCCACTTTCCTAATGTTTTGTCACATTTTTAAAATACTCTATTTTTCTGAAGTTGGACTTTTTGACTTTCTGATTTTTTTACAAGTGGACTTACACTTACTTCATGGAATTTTTGCAGTGGCAGGAACTGGCATTGTTGCCAGGTCACCAGGAGCATACTTATTACATATAGGAATAGTAAAATTACATAAAATTACATCAAATGAACTCATTAAATGCAAATGCTTTGTTTTACCTCAAAACAGAGTTTTCAGGTGAAAGAGCTTTATTCAGCATATCAGAAGTAAAATCATGACTATGTGAACCTTTTTTATCCTCCTAATGTGTCTGCTGACCCTTTTAGTCAATTTTGAATGACCATGATGACAAACCCTAAGACCTAAGACAGGTTTTTATAAATGAAATGAACTGGAATGACTATGAATGAATGAAAAGATGTTTGAAAAAGTCAGCAGGTATATGACATTGAGAGAAACTGAAATGAAACCACTACCATTAGTTGATCCATGACCTAATGGAATGCAGATGATCGAATGAGACACCTAACATGAATGCAAAAGAGAAATTTGATCACTGATGGAAGTGTGAAGACACTCACACTAACATTGGCTCCAATGGGGATGGTAGCTCCTAGGAGGTGCCAAGAACCACAGTTCTTTGGAAAAGCAGAAAGTTCCTCATCCATTGGGCAATATAGAGTCAATAACTTCAAAACACCAAAACCGACACTATGAAACTTTGACTCAATACTCATAGTTGAACTGTCTAATAACTAAGACTAACTCAAACAACTGACACTAGACACTCAAACACTGAAACTAGACATTCAGCCTTATAGCCTTCACTTTGGGCCCCAATCTAAATGAATGGTGACAGCAAAAACTTTGGAAATGAAATGAATAAAATGGTATGTACATTGATGAATGTGATAGTAGAAATCTCCTTAGAAATAGTACCATTTCAGAAACCTACCATTTACTGGTCCTCTTGAACAATCTTCCCCATCCATTTCTTTGAGTAGAAAAGCATTCTGTACGGTCCCTTCCACAGGTTCTCGAACTTGCCATGCTTTTCTTTATCCTCGTTTCTAGCATCCCACTGTAACATTATGTCTTCAATCTCAAATTTGTTCGCATTTTCCTTCTGATCATAAATATTTTTAATTCTCTCCTGCAGCCTAAAGGTATTCTGGAAAACCTCCTCTTATATCTGCTGTAAATGGATCATTTGACTTATTCTCCGCTGAAAATGATCTTCCTTGCTGCCAGCTTCCTGTAAAAGTTTTACAAATGGGACTACAAGAGATGTCGAGAATACTGTGTTAATACCGCATACAATCTCAAACAGAGACATACCTATTGACTTCTTTTGGCTCACCCTGTATGCCCATAATGCATTAACCAATTTTTTATGCCAACCCTTCTTATTGGTTTCCAACAGCTTTTTAATGATGTTGACCAGTGATTTGTTGGAAGATTCAGCGAACCGGTTACCTTGTGGATAATATGCAGTGGAATGCCCTAGTGTAATCTTATATTTGCTGCAAAAGTCAATCATCCTTTTGGACTTGAAAGAAGCTATATTATCTGTAATAAGTTTGTTAGGACAACCAAAACGTGACAAAATATTTGTTTCAAGAAACTGAATTATTACTAAATCGGTGGTCTTCTGGGTGGGAATTACTTCAATCCACTTTGTGAAATAGTCTGTCGCAGTCAAAAATCCACTTGTGCTGAGCTGAGGATGTGGGATGAATCTCTCCGATGAAATCTAGGCCCCATTGTTGAAACAATGCACTAACTTCGACTGGCTTGAGAGGGAGAGGCTGCAACTTTCTTCTTCCCTGAAAAATCTGGCATTCATGACAGCTTGTGATAGTTTTGTAAACATCAGCAAACAAGGTAGGCCAGTAGTAACCTGCTCTCAAAATTTTGTTAGCCATTGTCTTTCAAAATAAGTGACCACCACAATCTCGCTTATGAAAGTCACTCATGACCTGCTGGGCTTCATCTTCAATTAAACAATTCAACAAAATGTCTCTGCAATCCTTCAAATAAAGTGCATTGTTCATAATGCAGAATCTAGCAACCTTAAGTTTTAGAGTTCTACTTTTATTTTTAGCTATCCCCAAAGGTGGTGAAAGATGTTGAAGCACGTACACAATATCTGAATACCAAGGAGAGTGGAGAAAATTTTCAGACACCTAAATCAACAAACTATATTCTTCTTCTTCAGACATGGTTGCAATAAGATTTATATCTAATGCATTTATATTGGAATCTGCCATTAGCTTTGCTAGACCCTGCCCCTTGATCAACTTTGTAGGCTTTATCTCCAAGTCATATTCTAGCAATGCTGCAATCCACTTTCCTTGCCTTCCTTTCAGATCTGTTTGTACCAAAACATCTTTAACTGTTGCATTAGGGACGTATGCTATCATATGAGAGTGCAAAATATATACTCGAAAATCCTTTGAAGCCTTAACAAGAGCAAGTTCCTATTTCTCGATAATATTGTACCTTAGAGATGCATCTCTAATTTTCCTACTGAAAAAGGAAATAGGTTTTTCGAGCTGATCTCTTTTCTTCATTAGAACTGCTGCTAAAGTATGTTCAGAAGAAAATGAAAATAAGATGAAATCTTGTGTATAATCCAGACTAATCAAAATCAGGGTTGAAGATAGAGCAAACTTTACCAAATCAAAAGACTTCATAGCATCCTTAGTCCACTTGACCATACTATCCTTCTTCAACATATTAGTAATTTCCCTCAAGTGTTCAGCTAGATTAGGCACAAATATACATAACAAATTCATCTTACCATTAAAAGCTTGGATCTCCTTCTCATTACGAGGAAAATTTATCTTCTGTATAGCTTCCACCCTTGCAGGATTGATGCAGATTCCTTCCTTTGATATTATATGACCAAGTAGCTTCCCTTCATCCATAGCAAAAAGGCTCTTTTTGGGATTGAGTGATATTCCATATTTTCTACATCACTGAAATACAATTTTTAGATGGTAAATATTCTCTTCATTTGAATTAGAAAAGGCAACCAAATAATCAAGATATACTACTAAAAATAAATATTTTTCATTTGCGAAGGCAATGTCCATGGCACGCTAAAATGTTGCTCTAGCATTCTTTAAACCAAATGACATCTTGGCATAGTGGAATGTTCCCCAAGGGGTGGTAAATGTCGTCTTATCTCTATCATCTTCATGCACTAGGCTTTGATTGTAGCTTGAATATCCATCAAGTAGCAACATACGAGATGCTCCAACTACTCTCTAGAGGATGTGATCCATTTTCGGCAGCGGGTAGTTATGCTTTAATGCCACCTTATTCAAATTTCTGAAGTCTATGCACGATATGATCTCACCTATCTTCTTCCTCACAACAACTAGATTGGAGATCCAATATGAAAATCTGATCGGAATGACTATACCAGCCTTGTATAATTGATTTACCTCTTTTTCTATTGATGACAACAAATTAGGATTTATCTTCTAAGCTTTTGGCGAAACGACTTCTGATTTGGTAAACTAATGTATTTAGCCTTTACCTGAGAAGATAATGTCTTTGACAACTTCACCAACTTTGGATTTTCAAATGTCCCAATGTTTATATCTTCAACACCCTTCTCAGTCAGCACTAAGCTTGGCTTCCAGGCTACATCATCTTGATCAAATAGATCCTCTAAAGGTATAAGACCTTTAGGGATGACATTGTCTTTCAACTGTAAGACTTCCATCTAATTTACCTCAATTTCTAGTTCATCATCATCTTGCTCACCATCTATGGAGGTATCTTTATAGATGCCTTCATTTTGCAGAAAATTATCAATTTCCTTGTCATCTTTAAATACTTGCTAATATCTCAAAGTGTCGGGAACAGTTGGGCAATGCTTAACATGGATTTCAAACTTATTATTTGTGTTCATCTGAATATTTAAATTTCTCACAACTGTAGCAAGTGAAACTTCAATGACATTTTGTGTATGTGGAACACATGTCAAGGTATAGTTTGGAAACAACCTTAGGATATCTAAACCTGCATTATGGTAAGCCCTCATTCGTAGATGTTTGGCTTGGTGTTCACCCTTAACTTATTTTATTACCAACTTTGTGTCTCCATAAACTGATATCCTCTTTGCATTCAACTTCTTGAGTATCTTCAACCTTGCAATCAGTGCCTCATACTCAGCTTCGTTGTTAGAACAATCAAAAGCCAATTTATATGAACAAATTCTTACAATGCTTGGGACTTTACTTGGTAGAAAAACACGGTTGTGTATCCAAATCCCAATACCTGCACCATCCTTACCTACTACTCCGTCGAAATCCATACTACATAAACTGGCTTCTTCTTCCAAGTACTAGAATTCTGTCTACTCTTTTGCCTTTGGCCGCTATCCAGCAATTTTCTGTTGTTGTCGGAATGTAGACTGCTCAGTGGTACTTGCAAGCTTTTGTCTTTCTTGATCAAGTACTGCCCTGAAATTTTTTGTTATCTCTTGAACATCTTCCACTTCAACTAGCTAGCTATTTACATCATTACAACCACTATCTGAATAAAAAACAAAAGATTCTAAATCTGTATGTACAACATTAATTGGATGATTCAATGGTTTCTCCTTTCTTGTGATCATATACTTCATCTTCTTCTCCCTATATAATTTTCTCAGCTGGCCAAGCACGGGAATAGTGGCATAGGAGAAATCTATTGCAATGTCCCTTTCAATTTTGCACCCCACGATCTAGATAAAAGAATACCAAAACGAGGAGGGATGTCTACAAAAACTACATCCATGAGAAAATTATTTGCTGGAATCTGATCTAGGGTCACTACCAAATCCTTAATGAGACCAATACATTTTACCCTTCCAGAATCGAAAGAATAGAGGTCATGATATTTACGAGTGATGTCTAAACCCAATTTCTCCATAATAGCCTTTGGCATCAAATTATGGGAGGCTTCTGAATCAAACATAACATTTTTCAAGACATACTCGTGCAATGTAAGACTAATATAAAATGGGGGTACTTCACTATCCTCAGTTTGACCTTCTAATGCAAGACCAAAAATAAGCTCTAGTTGGTCATCTTCGACATTAAGCATATCAGAGAAGGGGTCTACATTCAAAATTTTTGACACTTGACTCTTATAGCTGTTATTCTTCATCAATTCTGTCAAAGGTATCGACACTTTTAACTTATAAATCTCATTCTCTAAGCTAAAGGTTGTAGTTTTATCTACCTCTTTGACTGAAGAGTCCTTATTTTCAGGATTTTCCTTTGTTACATTTGACTGATTGGTCTTTTCATTTGCAGACTGTACTGGAAGTAGGGTCTACTGGTTCCTTTCCTTTTTCTGAATATTTGAAGAATCATTCTTAAGTTGTGCTGCTTCCTTTCGATTTTGGACCAGATTGATTGGTACATCCCTGCTCCTTAGTGAATATTTCTTCTACTATACTGGTAGTGCATTTATATATCCCCTCTGATATTCATTTGATTCTTCCTCCAAGTCTGTTTCATTGGCTAGTATATAATCTTCATCTTTCTATACATCTGGGATCTCAGAATATTCCTCATCCTCCGTGATATATATAGGCAAACCATTAGCTGTAAAGAAGTGATTTTTCTCCCCTATTGGATTCTCATCATCTTCAGACTCTGGGCCATGCACATAATTTTGTTGTAAAGGTGTTTTGATTTGCTGTTGTGCCGACTGATCTTGTGCTTTCTGCTCCCGTTGTTTGATTTTGAATTGTGGTCGTTGCTGTCCTTTGAAGCTTGTATTTTTGATTGTGCCTCGAGCTTATCTACAGTTGTTAATCTATCAAACATTTTCTCAATTTTGTGAAGTAAGTGATCAGTCTTAACATCTGAAGAAGATGCTTCCTCCTTTATGGTCACTTTCTTTTCGGTCTTCATCCTAGCTCTTTTAGCTACCAGATTTGCCTCCACACTCACAACATTTTTCTGTATATCCTCTAATGTAGCGGGATCTCGTTCTCTCAATTGGTATGCCATATTGGAATCAAAACCATCGGGAGATTTTATCAATGCCAACCCCATTGGTGGCTTGATATTAGCTAGAATAACATTATAGACAATATTGAATCTCACACAATAATCTTGGACACTTTCACCAGCATTCCTCTTTATATTTTGATACTCAGAAAGAATTTGGAGTGGATTTTTCTTTACCTCCCATCGATCAAGAAATTGTCTGTGTAGAACTGGTAAAGTATTAATGGATCCTGCTGGTAGTGATCTAAACCACTTTCAAACCTTGCCTCCAAAACTTTGCACAAATAATCGCTTGGTCACATTTTTTTCATCTACCTCATGAAGATCGTAGAAGTTGTTCATCCTGTCAACATGTTGCTGTGTTGTGATACCTTGAGTAGCATCAAACAATGGTATCTTATTTTGGTAATCAACAAGCATATCATTCAAATTCTGAGGTAGAACGAGAGGTGCATATCTGGCAGCCATGGCTCATGGCAGATTTGAAACTGATGTTGAAATAACAGAGGGATTTCTGACAATGGGAGGAATTTATGACGCGGAAGAGACGGGTATTTGAGGTGTAATGATAGGCTATTGAGGAATTGAGGGGATGAATTTAGGAGGTGATGTAGAGACAACAGATGAGGACGGTGAAGCTGAAAGTTCAGGGATTTGATAAACAATTTGCAGCTTTTGATCACTTAATAATTTTGCTTTCTAGTTTTCAAGTTCACTTAGAAAGACAAGATCTTGGACTAGATCCAAGAGTTCAGTTTTAGATGAGGTTCTAAATAAAGAGAGCTTGAAATACTCGTCAAAAGGGATGTTTAGCAGATCTTCTAAGAAAAGCCACTCAACTGGACAATAATTGGATCTGATTAAGGGTCTAGGGTTGAGTGATCTTTCTCGTTTTCTAATGATCTTGGGAATCAAATTGGGATTCTCAAATACTAGAGGAGGATCATTATCAGGATTAGCTCGGGTATATCGTCTTGCAGCCAGTGTGTTTGATTTTCCCAAAAATTCAAATTGACCTTACAATTTGTCAATTTCAGCCTAATAAATTCTAAACCCATCATCCAAAAGTCTAGAGTTTTTTAAGAGTACTGGGGTAATATATTTCCATTCTTACCTAATATGGTTGCCACTAAGTCAGAGCCTAGATCGACCTCAGGCTGAAGGGAGGCAATCTCAGGATAACCACAAAACCACGCTTAACCTAGTAGCTAGCCCTACCAAGTCAGGAGGGGGATATCTCCTTGTCAATCTCAGTTAGGATGGTTGCAATTATGACTTGAGATGAATGAGTTGAATATATATTTTAGGCTAGGTATATTAGCTCAAAGAATTTTGGTTGATTTTTGATGTTCAGTTTCTAGATCAAATGGAGCAAGCAAGTTGGGTCCGAGAAATCAAAACAGGGATACAAACATGTTCTGTGGGGCAAGGTAGACAAGGGATTATGTACTAGAAATGGATTGAGATGATAGTTAAAGATAACTTAGGATTTGAGGAGGGCATAAAGGAACTATGTCCTCTTCAAACAGTTGAAAACATTGAAAACCAAATGCATTCCCAAGACAAAGCACAACAGTGTATTTTTCCTATTCACCTTGATTCATTTAGTTTTAGAAGAGAAAGATAGATTTGGATACATATAAAACATAAGAAAAACTCATTACAAAGAAGAAACAATACATAAACTCACTGTCACAAGAATCCCACAAAAATAGTTGTGAAACCTGGTTTTATTCCTTGCCAAATTGCTGTAGAGATATACAATAAAGTTCAGAGCTTCTACAAGAGTCCAACCTTTGAAAATGTCTGAAAAAGTACATAATATAGGAAAGCAAACAACTCATGCTAGCTACTAGGGGTTGAATCCGTGACAAGAGGAGTGGTTTCAACCATATCTAAACTAGAAACACAAAAGTAGGCAGTGGAACAACTTGCCTCTAAAACTTAGGAAACCAATTCATTCAAGATCAAAACCACTTGGAACTTGATGTATCTAACCTATGAGGTGTTTTAAATCCATATTTACATCAAATACATTATTTTCCATGCATACATTTACCAAGGAATGAGGAAAAATTCAACTTCAAAGAAAACAAGGAAGAATCTAGAAAGTTAAGCAAAACTGGCAAAATCAGCTTAATGCACAGCACCCAAAATTTAATGCACAATGGCACTTCAGAGCCAGTTTTGGAGGCTTTCCCAGTGCCCAAATCAAGTGCAAGTTGGTTTGCTGGAAAGCCCTACCTGTCTAGTTTCTAGTTTTTTGATTTGGAGCTCATTTGCCCCTCCAAAAGTTGATTCTCCCAATACTGCTTCCTCTTTGGGAAAAAAGTGGTAGAGAGGGCACTTTTTAGGTGTTTTTTACCCTTTTGGAGGCCCAGACCTTATCCAAAACTCCTTAAACTTTTTTGGTTTTTATAATGTTCCATGCTGATTCCAAAAATTCAAGCCATTTTGCAAATGGAGGTCTCCATCAAAAGCGAAATGCCACCTATTGGAAAAACCTGTTTTTCAAATTCCAAAATTCAAAAATGACAAAAATTGCTCAAAATTTCCTTAAATTTGGCATGAGGAATCCTTGTTAGGTGCTTTGTTGGGCCAATGATGCTTCAGCCAAGATCCTGAGTTTATGTTGCTCTTTCTTGTTCCTAAAATCTCTTCTTAGCTTAGCTTTTAGCGTCTTTGTCCTTGCATTACAAATCTTGTTTTAGGTTAGGTAGTGGTAGGCCATGTGGTGAAGCATTTTTTTTTCTCTTTGTTTGCCTTCTCAACCAACCTCTCCAAGTGCATATTCACATTCTCCAACAAATACTCCCAGTCATTCTCTATTTCTGAAAGGAGTTCGGATTTTCCACAGTGTTCATATTTTATGGTCGACGTTTCGAGTCTGAACCTAGACTCATCATCAGGACAAAATGTGTGGAGAAAAAAAGGAAAAAGGATAGGAGTGCAGGTCAGCTTCTTTTCTCCTTATTTTCACCCTGGTTTTTTCGAGATTACAGATCTCTTTCCAAGTATCCCCTCCGTGCAGGGTAACTATTTTGGATTGCAGATTACTGTGGTGTGATTTCTGAAAGGAGTTCGAATTTTCCACAGTGTTCATATTTTATGGTCGACGTTTCGAGTCTGAACCTAGACTCATCATCAGGACAAAATGTGTGGAGAAAAAAAGGAAAAAGGATAGGAGTGCAGGTCAGCCTCTTTTCTCCTTATTTTCACCCTAGTTTTCTCGAGATTACGGATCTCTTTCCAAGTATCCCCTCCCTGCAGGGTAACTATTTTGGATTGCATATTACTATGGTGTGATTTTTGAAAGGAGTTCGGATTTTCCACAGTGTTCATATTTTATGGTCGGCATTTTGAGTCTGAACCTAGACTCATCATCAGGACAAAATGTGTGGAGAAAAAAAGGAAAAAGGATAGGAGTGCAGGTCAGCTTCTTTTCTCCTTATTTTCACCCTGGTTTTTTCGAGATTACGGATCTCTTTCCAAGTATTCCCTCCGTGCAGGGTAACTATTTTGGATTGCAGATTACTATGGTGTGATTTCTGAAAGGAGTTTGGATTTTCCACAGTGTTCATATTTTATGGTCGACATTTCGAGTCTGAACCTAGACTCATCATCAGGACAAAATGTGTGGAGAAAAAAAGGAAAAAGGATAGGAGTGCAGGTCAGCTTCTTTTCTCCTTATTTTCACCCTGGTTTTCTCGAGATTACGGATCTCTTTCCAAGTATCCCCTCCGTGCAGGGTAACTATTTTGGATTGCAGATTACTGTGGTGTGATTTCAAAAAGGAGTTCAGATTTTCCACAGTGTTCATATTTTATGGTCGATGTTTCGAGTCTGAACCTAGACTCATCATCAGGACAAAATGTGTGGAGAAAAAAAGGAAAAAGGATAGGAGTGCAGGTCAGCTTCTTTTCTCCTTATTTTCACCCTGGTTTTTTCGAGATTACGGATCTCTTTCCAAGTATCCCTTCCGTGCAGGGTAACTATTTTGGATTGCAGATTACTGTGGTGTGATTTCTGAAAGGAGTTCAGATTTTCCACAGTGTTCATATTTTATGGTCGACGTTTCGAGTCTGAACCTAGACTCATCATCAGGACAAAATGTGTGGAGAAAAAAAGGAAAAAGGATAGGAGTGCAGGTCAGCTTCTTTTCTCCTTATTTTACCCCTGGTTTTTTCGAGATTACGGATCTCTTTCCAAGTATCCCCTCCGTGCAGGGTAACTATTTTGGATTGTAGATTACTGTGGTGTGATTTCTGAAAGGAGTTCGGATTTTCCACAGTGTTCATATTTTATGGTTGACGTTTCGAGTCTGAACCTAGACTCATCATCAGGACAAAATGTGTGGAGAAGAAAAGGAAAAAGGATAGGAGTGCAGGTCAGCTTCTTTTCTCCTTATTTTCACCCTGGTTTTTTCGCGATTACAGATCTCTATCCAATTATCCCCTCCGTGCAGGGTAACTATTTTGGATTGCAGATTACTGTGGTGTGATTTCTGAAAGGAGTTCGAATTTTCCACAGTGTTCATATTTTATGGTCGACGTTTCGAGTCTGAACCTAGACTCATCATCAGGACAAAATGTGTGGAGAAAAAAAGGAAAAAGGATAGGAGTGCAGGTCAGCTTCTTTTCTCCTTATTTTCACCCTGGTTTTTTCGAGATTACGGATCTCTTTCCAAGTATCCCCTCCGTGCAGGGTAACTATTTTGGGTTGCAGATTACTGTGGTGTGATTTATGAAAGGAGTTCAGATTTTCCACATTGTTCATATTTTATGGTCGACGTTTCGAGTCTGAACCTAGACTCATCATTAGGACAAAATGTGTGGAGAAAAAAAGGAAAAAGGATAGGAGTGCAGGTCAGCTTCTTTTCTCCTTATTTTCTCCCTAGTTTTTTCGAGATTACGGATCTCTTTCCAAGTATCCCCTCCGTGCAGGGTAACTATTTTGGATTGCAGATTACTGTGGTGTGATTTTTGAAAGGAGTTCGGATTTTCCATAGTGTTCATATTTTATGGTCGACGTTTCGAGTCTGAACCTAGACTCATCATTAGGACAAAATGTGTGGAGAAAAAAAGGAAAAAGGATAGGAGTGCAGGTCAGCTTCTTTTCTCCTTATTTTCACCCTGGTTTTTTCGAGATTACAGATCTCTTTCCAAGTATCCCCTCCGTGCAGGGTAACTATTTTGGATTGCATATTACTGTGGTGTGATTTCTGAAAGGAGTTCAGATTTTCCACAGTGTTCATATTTTATGGTCGACGTTTCTTGTTCAATGGAGGTCAACTTGACCTTTGCCCTCTTGGACCTTTGTTGGTTTTCTTTGAAGATTTGTAGCTCCATGAGGTCTTTTTTGTCGGTAAGCTTCTTGTTTTCTTGCTCAAGGTAGCTAATGACCCACTTAGCTGTCTCAATGTTAACTAATAAGGCTTGTATTTCAGCCCCCTTCTCTTTGATAATCATGTCCTTGATTCTTGAGCCTTGAGAGCCCAAATCAATGACATCCTCCTTAATCTAAATAAAATCCTTGTCTTTCCCTTTAGTAGGGCCCTCCTCATGCATCTTCTGTTTCCCTTCGTCTCTACTCTTTGACTGCTAGCCAACCTGTATAGCTAGAGAAGAACGAAAATCCCCTTCCACCCCTGGTGGAGATAGCATTTTCCTATAATCTGGTGAAAAAGGCAAGACCCCTTCCGCCCCTGGTGGAGATAGTACTCACCTGGTAGCAACAAAAGGACTCCTTGTGCCTCTCTCATAAGTGACAAATACTAGCACACCTGTAGTCTCGGTCTCATGGACACCTGGCTGTCCTGATGGTCCTCCTTCCTCCTGAGGCACTAATCAAAACACTTGAGGGTCTTTGAACATTTCATGGGCAATAAAGGTCCCCCATGGCATGTTCAGCAAGTTTAACTAGTGCAAGAGAACAATCTTAATCAATGATAAGTGGTAAATGTTGTTGAGCTGTTGAAGAAAAGGTTTTCTTTGAACATAGTGGGCCATCTTCTCAATTTCCCTATATATAAAGTAAGTGAGGTTCATCATCCTTACCCTAGTAAAGTGCATCAACAGCCTGACATGATATTCATACAAGCAGGAAAATCTTCCCTCACAAGTGAAATATTTGATAATGATCTTCATAAGAGGGGCAAACTTGTCCTCCAAGTACTTGCAAGGGAACACCCTGCTGATCTTGCTGTGATATCTAGCCTTAATATAAGGCTCATAATACTCTCTATCCACATATTTCCCTTTATTCTATTGCTCACCTACATTAGGGATGCTTGTTGCTTCTGAGATGGTGGTAGGTGACAAGGTGAAGGAGACACCAGCAAGGTTCACTTGGCCATTATGTAGATGGGTGACAAACAACCGAGCAAGCTCATGATGAAACTTTACCCTCTCCACCATTTCACAAAACTCATAGAAAGAATGATGTCTAAAACAAGATATAGCAAGAGGACAAGCAAGAAACTCTAAAAGATTGATAGGTTCCTTCCCGATGATCTTTCCCATTTTATGTTGCTTTCTTGGCACATGTGCTTCTCTGGAAGTGTCACTAAAAGTTCCTCCTCCCTATCATAGTCTATGTCTCTCTCCATGGGTATTTTGGTGATGTGATAGGTGATGTGAAATGAAGGTTTGTAGTGATAACAAGATGAGTATGAAGAGATTTTTAAAAATATAAGGTAACTGAGGTGTAAGGTGAGGGTCTGAATGCTTGACAGAGTTAGGGATAGAGTTTGATAATGGAATGGGGGGTGATGGGAATGTAAGAATTGGGAATTAGGGTAAGTGACTAGTGTATTAGGGTTAGGGTTTGATGTAGAAAGGGGGGTTTAGTAGAATGAAGCTTGATGATTGATGGATAGTGAAAAAGACTTGGTAAACTAAGTGTAAATGAAGGATAAGAGCAGCAAATGACCCTTGGTGGCTTATGAGAGGTAGTTTTAGCTTATTTAGGGTTTATGAGAGAAATTTTCAATGCCAATAGGATTTTCTATGAAATGATGCCAAACAAACTCAAGAAATCAAGCACACTTCTTTCTTGGCAAGGAGGAATGGTAAACTTACTTGGCACAAACATCAAAGTTATTTTTGAGAAGTTTGAAGGCGATTTGCAGCAATTTGGTCTTCCCCGATAGGTGCGCAGTGCCATTTTAATACGCAACGCCTGAGTAAATTAACACTTCCAAACTTCAATAGGTGCACACCACACTTTTAATGCATAGCACCGGGAAAATAATGTGTAGCATCAGTGAACTTCAGCAAAATTTTCCTTGTTTTCCCTTGTTTTCTCATGAGGGTTAGAAAAGCACACTTTAGGAGCTCTCCTTGGTTTTCAAACTTACAAGAATGAGAAATGACTTGAATGAATGGGGTTTTATACCTTTTTTCTTTTGATTTTTCACTAAACCAAACCCACTTTCCTAATGTTTTGTCACTTTTTTAAAATACTCTATTTTTTTTTAATTTGGACTTTTTGACTTTTTGACTTTTTTGCAAGTGAACTTACACTTACTTCATGGACGTTTTGCAGTGGCAGGAACTGGCATTGTTTCCAGGACACCAGGAGTATACTTATTACAAATAGGAATAGTAAAATTACATCAAATTACATCAAATGAACTCATTAAATACAAATGCTTTGTTTTACCTCAAAACAGAGTTTTGAGGTGAAAGAGCTTTATTCAGCATATC
Organism: Pinus taeda; assembly: GCA_000404065.3. Lineage (NCBI taxonomy): Eukaryota > Viridiplantae > Streptophyta > Pinopsida > Pinales > Pinaceae > Pinus > Pinus taeda. The sequence goes on from APFE030579155.1 coordinate 81,454, forward strand.
AGAAGTAAAATCATGAGTATATGAACCTTTTTTATCCTCCTCATGTGTTTGCTAACCTTTTAGTCAATTCTGAATGACCATGATGAAAAACCCTAAGACCTAATGAAACTAAACCCTAACACTGGTTTTTATAAATGAAATGAACTAGAATGGATATGAATCATTGAAAAGATGTTTGAACAAGTCAACAAGTATATGACATTGAGGGAAACTGAAATGAAACCATTACCATAAATTAATACATGACCTAATAAAATGTAGCTGATCGAATGAGACACCTAACATGAATGCAAAAGAGTGATTTGATCAATGATGGAAGTGTAAAAACACTGACACTAACAGTACTCAAACTCAATGCAGAGCATAACCTTCTTCCCATAGACCAAATCATAAGGGGTGAAGCTAGTGGTTGTCTTCTTGGTTGTATTATAGGCCCAAGTGGCCTCCACTTGTTTGTTAGCCCAATATTTTCTGTTGTTTCTCATAACCTTTGCGGGAATGCCTTCCAATGCTCTGTTGGTAACCTCTACTTGTCTATTGGCCCGAGGATGATAAGGAGCTGACTTCTTGTGCTTGATCTTATGTTGAGTCTACACATTCTCAATCATGTGTGATGTGAATTGAGTGCCTTGTTCAATCACTAGCTCTCTAGGGTACCCAAACTTGTAAAAAACATTCTCCCTTAAGAACTCACCCACTTTCTCTTCATTTTCTACCTTGAAAACCTTGGTTTCAACTCACTTTGTCAAATAATCAGTGAACACAATTATGTAATTTTTCCGCCCTGATGGTGGATCAATGGGTCTAGTGAAATCCATGCCCCACCTGTCAAATGGCTTAAGATTCACTTGAGGTTGCGAAGAAATTTCATCTCGGGGAGTAGGTTCCCCATCCTTTGGCACTGGTGACATCGTTTGGTATACCTTCTAGCATCTTGGTGGAGAGTGGGCCAGTAGTAGCCAGCTTGCAATACCTTGAAGCTTGTCCTTTCAGCTACAAAGTGACCTCCATAAGGCCCATCATGACAGGCCAAAAGGATGTCAAAGAATTCCTCCTCCTTGACACCTCCTTGGAATTTGATCTAGGCCTAGCTTGAAGATATTTCCCCCAATCCAAGTGAATGGTGTGCTATTTCTTATAATTCTTCTCTTTTCCTTGGAGGATAGATTTGGAGAGTACTGTGCAACCACTAAGTAGTTGGCTATGTCAAAAAACCATGGAGATAGAATTGAAATAGAAAATAAATTCTCTTCTAGTAGTTGACCATCAACCATTCCTTCTTCACCTGCAGGCAAAGCAAGTCTAGACAAAAAATCTGCAACTACATTTCTCTACGAGGCTGATCAACGATAGTTAGATCAAACTATTGTAATAAAAGAAACCCTCTACTAATTATGGGATTCACATCAGGCTTGCTCATAAAATATTTAACATCATCATGGTTAGTATGTACAACGGTCTGGTATCCAGTGATGTAATGTCTAAATTTATTCAAGGAATGGACAACATCTAGGAGCTCTTTTTTAGTCAGAGTATAGTTCAATTCAATCTTGGATAGATTTTTGCTGATGAAATAAATGACATAAGGTAACTTGTCATCTATCTAGCCTAGAGCTCCTCCTATAGCTTTAACAGAGGCATCAACATGGATGTGGAAAGGAAGAGCCCAATTCGGGCCTCGAAGTATAGGTGTAGTAGTCAACGTCCTTTAGGGTTTCTAAGGCCTCTTGGCAGCTTTCTGACTAAAACAATTTAGATTCCTTGGCCAATAGTCCAAACAAAGGTTTGTTGAAGTCCTTTATGAATCTCCTGTAGTATCCATCTAAGTCTCAGAAAATTCTGACATCCCTCTGCTTCTCAGGAGTAGGGACCCTCTTATTATATCAATTTTATTTGGGTCCACTTGTAGTCCTTCCTTGGATATTGGGTGACCTAGAGAAATCCCTACATTCATCAAGAACTCACACTTCTCAAGACTAAGGGATAATATTATTTCAATGCATTTGTTTAATACTTTCCCCAAGTTAGAGGGAGCCTCCAGGAAATCACACCCATAGGGAGTGAAATCATCCATATAAATTTCTATAAAGTCATGGACTGGCTCCACAAAGATCCTCAGTACTACCCTATGAAAAGTGGCAAGGGCATTACATAATCCAAATGGAAGGACCCTATAAGAAAATGTTCCCCACAGAAAAGTGAAGGTGGTTTTATCTTGGTCCTCTGGGCTGATCTAGATCTAATTCTAACCACTGAATCCATCCAATAAAGAGAAGAACTTATTTCCTGCAAGACCATCCAAGACTTGATCAATGAAAGGTAGAGGGAAATGGTCTTTTTTGGTGGCTTTGTTTAGCTCTTTACAGTCCACAATGATCCTCAATTTTCTATTCTTCTTTGGGACCAGAACCAGAGGAGACACCCACTCATTATCTGAGATGGGGTAAATGAACCCTACATCCAACCACTTCTGTCATTCTTCTTTAACTATATCTTTGAGGGTTGGGTTAATTCTCATCTAAGATTGGTGCATTAGCTTTCTTCCTTCCTTGATGTAAATGTGGTGAGTACAAACTGAAGGGTGCACTCCCTTAATTTCCTTATAACTACAGGTAAAAGCATCCAGATTCTCTCTTAGCATGTCACGTAACTCCTTTTCCTAATGTGAAAAGAGAGAGGGGTTGATTTTAAATGTTCTTTCTCGACCAAATTCTATCATCTTAACATGAGTAAGACTTGAGTCAGCTAGGCACAAATCATTCCAAGGGTTATCTTTAGATTTATTTACTAATTCATCAAGAGACATGGTGTTGGGGGACTGATTCTGGAGGATTTGATCAATTAGGTTGTCTTCATCGGGTTTCCCCCCCTCCTATAGTAGCATCTAGGGTATAGAATGGGTAAGAGGTGGCATAGTGGACTTCATCTTCCTCCTCTTCTTTCAACCATAAAAGAAAGTCATGCTCTAGAGATGGTTGAGTAGGAGGGTACAAGACCAATTGTTTGGATAAATGCCCATTTTTAATGGTCATATTCCTAGCCCTACAACTTATTTAAGAACGAATAGTGGCTAACCATGGCCTTCCAAAGATGACAGGATAACCATTAAACTTGGTCTTAGGTTGGAGAACTAAAAATTCAGGAAGGTATTCCCAAGAATCAATGGGGACCATCACATACTCAACAAATCCCTCAACAACTACTATGGATCTGTCTACAAGCTGCAAGACTGTTGTGGTCTTCCTTAATGATCCTTGGAGATTCATTTTAATCATAGTCTCCTTAGTCATCACATTGATGGCAGCCCCAAGATTAATTAAGGTATGTGGGACGATGATACCATTGATGTCCATATCTACCACAGGACTTCCAGGGTCTAGATACTTCAGGAAAATCACATGCCCCAACATTATGTCAAATAGTTTTCCAATGACATTGATGGTAGGGGTGTCTTTTCTTCTCCTCCTAGGATGCTTGAAGAATTTCTCCTTGATTAAATTGTTATATATGGGGACATCCTTGATAACCTGGATGAGTGGGATTTTAACACACAAGTTTTTCAATTCACCCAGAAGTTCAGTCTCTTCTGAGTGTGTTGGATAGGATGGATTAATATCTAGGAAAAGGAGGTGGATTGGCTTGAGGAACACTCTCCTCATTTTCCTCTTCAATCTCCTCAGGTGGATATGGAGGTTGATTATCTAGAAGTAATTTTCCGTACCTGAGGTTGATTTCTTGAATTTCCACAACATAGGAAAGGTAGGATGTCTCTCCACTATAGACCTATTGTGCCTATTTTTTGTTTGAGTTCGGATTTGGCTAAGTAGACATCTGGGGTTTCTTAGGTAGAGCAAGGTGAATGAGCTGTGGTTGAGATGGAGGTGGAGGTAGTAAAGCTAGAGATTGGTTGTATGGGGGCCTCCACCCCTATGATGGTGTATTCCACTGAGGTTGTTGGAGAGCATATGGCTGAAATGATTGATTAGCAAGTTGGGAATGGTATTGAGGTGCAAAATACCAAGGAGAGGGTGTCGACCATGAAATATGAGTAGGAGGACACCAGGTGGAATGGATGCATTCTGGTTAGCATTTTAATATGGATAGGACACCCCTTGCATGCCTTTCTAGTATGGTCGAAGTCCTTGAGGCCTCCTTTGATTGATATAGAAGAGTTGTTTACTCACGCCTTCAGTTCATTGATACACAACTTTCAATATAAGAAGAGAAGAGCACTTATTTTTGGAGTGGTTCTCCTCACAAACTGAGCATATCTCTATAATATCTAATGGACATTCATTTCTAGGGTGCCTCCTGGTGCATATAGGGAAAAAGACATCTAAGGATCTTTATGTTTCCTTTTGCTTCCTCTTGATCTACATGATGTCCATTTGTAGATTAATGGTATGCAACATTTCACTCTTAAAGTATTCCAACATGTTCCCAATTTCACTTTTGTCGGATGTGTTGGAGGAGGATGAACTAGCCAAAGCTTGACTGGCCCTACCCTTATTTCTTGCTTCCCTAGAATAATTTTTGAAAACTGTCGTGATATCGTCATAGGATAACTGGTAGATGCCCCCTCCCAAAAAATGTTTATGGTTTCTAGGAGATCTTCCATGATCCCTCTAAGAAATACTAGCTTGATTGATTCAAGATCGAGGGTGCATCTAGCCCTTTTATATCTGAGTTGGAACCTTTCCTCATAATCTTCTACAGGATTCATCATGTCCCAAGGTCATTCTTAAAATTTCCTCTTTGGTGTCTTTGGACCTACAATAATCCTTGTACTTGTTGTTGAAAGCTTGTTGCATTTGAGGCCAGGTAGTGATGTTGTCCCTAGGTAAACCCATGAACCAACATAATGCTACATCCTTAAGGGTGGATGGGAACAACTTCAACTTCTAGTTGTCAGAGGTATAATCATAAGTTCTGCATATGACAACAAAATCAAACAAAAATGTATCAGGGTCCTTTGAGTTTAAGCCATGGAAATGAGGAAGGGCAGAGGGGCTTATGTTTTTCATCCTAGCATCTCCATTAGTTTCTATGATGGGAAAAACATCGTCATTTTTATTTCCAACTCCATTTCTCTTTTCAATCACATTTCTATTTTTAGCCATGGTAAAGATTGGTGGAATGGTGTCTTCTTCGTATTCCTCAATAGGCTCTTCAAAGATCTATGGTTGTTCACCTAATGGATCCTCTAGCTCACAGCCACCGAAGAAGAGGAAAAGTTTGCTATTAGATGGTGTGGGGGTATTTGGCAAAAAATTTCCTAAGTTGTCTCTACTCCTATGAGGCATGAAAGGAATTTTTCTCTTCATTTTTTAAGGTTTTTTCTTAGAACTACTTGCATAATGCAAAGAAAGGAAAATTTACAACTATTTGCTGAATGGAACTACCTTTAGAATGGAAAGAAAGAAAAATTGTAACTATATATTGAATGCAAAAGAAAAGGAAATAAGGAATTGCATCTATTTATTGAATGTTAAATGGAAAGGAAAACATAAATCACATCTACCTAGACACCTCCTCGGCAATGGCGCCAAAAAGTGATGAGCCCTAGTATTGCAACAAGGATGCTGTAAATCCTAGGGTGACCAACTTTACTTTATCAACTTGGGGTTCATACAAACTTGGAGGTGACAGTGCTATATGCACAACAGATGCACCAATATACTCTTGTCATTTCTAAATTGGGGCGATAGACCATTAGGGTTTTTCAAACCAATCTTCTATTGACTAGAAGAAGGCTAACTATTAACAATGAATGTAAAGTTATCTTTAATGCAGAAATTAAATTCTTTCCTATGTTAAGGAAATGAAAGTGTTGAATAGAAAATGCTATGAAAATGACATCAAGTCACCTAGATAGGAATTAACAGGCATTACTCTACGGAAGAGACCTAATTTACCCTTGCATTCCATCATCTAGTTGTTTGGACTAAGTAAGAAAATAAATGATCCTAACATTGCTCAGATTGATGTATGCATGCATTAGCTAAATATTCTAGAAAAGAGTATTTCGGTTTCCAATTTAGAAACGTAAATGTTAAACTAATAAAGTTGATCTTTTGCAGGGGAGGAAACTATGGGAAAGCTAGTCAAAAATGTCATTGAGGGGTGTGGAGGTAATTTTGAAGGCCTACCCTAGGCTCTGGTCATTATTTCTTCCCAAAACAGTCTAAAGCAGGTTGCTACAAGGTTTCATGTAGTTGCTATAGGATTTCCTATAGTTACTATAGGATGTACTGGTTTACTACTAGAAACTTAGCTGAAAGTTATAGAAAGGTATGGGAGTTGAAAGGAAGTGTTAGGAAGGTTAATTATGGTGGAATAAGGTATGGGGAAGGTGCAAAATACCCAAGGATCAATCCAACTCTTTAGGATGGTTGGATTTTCTCAAGGTAGTTTTCCATGGTGGGATACAAAACATAAATCTGAATTGATGGTTGGTAGGGTTTGGCAAGAGGTATAGAAGACTTAGATGAGGCTAGTGGAATGATTTCTTCCTACATATCAATAGATCCTACAACAACACATATTCATTTCTTCATTTATGCACAACTTTAAATAAATGTGGAAAAAATTAATTGAATTTAAGAAACTAATTTATTGATGCCTAGTGGATCAACTCTATGGGACGAAATTCTTTCTAATCTAAAGAAAACTTAAGAAACCAAAATGGAAATTGAAAGTGCTTCTAAGAAATCATGAACAATGACATACTCAACAAGAAACCCTAAGATATGCAATAACAAAAAGATAACTTTGTTTTTGGGACTGTGAGAGTGGGGTCTTCAAACCATGATCCCATGAGGGAGATCAGTATGAGGTCACTGTCACAAGATTTTTTGAAGTTTTTTCTTTCTGTACTATAACATTGATCTACTTCTCCAACTAATGGGATAAAAACTAACCAATCATTCAAAGACTTGCAAAATAAACAAAAAATAATAATTTGAACAGTTTATCTATGATTCTAATCTAAGGATACATCTGCAAAAAGAAGAGGGACCTCTACTGCTAATGTTGGGTCCTAACCCAAGAGCTTTAGTCCTCTGAGTCAACTCAATGCTTGATCAAAGAAACTCTTTCATTATCACTAAAATGTCAAAAATAACATGAGAATAATAGTCACAATATATTAAGATCGAAATTTCCTCTTAGCTACACTAAAAAGTTGAATCCCAATGAGGCCCTAGTCCTTCTTATTTATACAACTGAATTTGCCAACAACTTCCTTAAAATTAGGGAGGCTTGGCTCCCAAAGTTGAGATTAACTTGTCTTCAACTATCACTGGCTTGGCTTCCCATGAACTTTGTGGGCTTTGCTACTTGTAACTCTGAGCTGATGATAACTTATGGAGGAATGTTCGACTGATTGTGGAGTTAAGGAGGGATATCCAATCTCCTAAAATCCCTCTTGCTTCTCTACTTCGAGTTCTTGCACTTAAATTAGCCAAACACTTCTCCAAATCCTGCAAATAATGCACATTAGGCCACATGACATAACATCTCATCTTCACCCTTCTCATTAAGAAAAATATAATAAAATATGTAAAAAAAATGTGAGAAAGGTTAATTTTGATAAGTTGGAGAGTGGAATTAAGGCCCATATAATTTACCTATTGATGAGCCTCATTAGGTGGCATGACTAGAATCTAGTCTATTGTGCATATAACATTGTTACCTCTAAGTTTGTATGAACCCTGGTTGATAATTTGAGTTGAGGAACCCTTGCGAGTTGCAACATTCTTGGTGTAATACTAGGGCTCAATGGAATTATATTTTTGGGGTAGGTTTCTAAGTAGTTTATGTTTATTCTTAAGAATTTTTGTCTATTTTGCATACAATTTTTGAAAATGTGAAAAAAGTAAAAAAATATTTTTTTCATGCCTTGTAGTAGTAGGTATAATTAAGGAAAATTCTTACCGAAACCCCCACACCCTAAAATAGTCAACCTTCACTCTTCTTCGGTGGCTGTGAGATTCCCTGTCTGATTGCAGGGGAGTTAGAAGACCCTCTAGGTGAGCAACCTGAAATTTGTGAAGAAACTATTGGGGAAGAAGATGAACCCACTTCACCTACCCAAACTATGGCTGAAAACTAGGATAATGAGGGTTTCCCTATCAAAGAGACCAATGGAGAGGCTAGAATGAAGAACATAAACCCTACTGCCCTTCCACACTTCCATGGCTTAACCTTTGAGGATCCTGACACCTTCATGTTTGAATTTGTTGTTGTTTGTAGGACCTATGACTATGCCTCTAACGTGAATAAGCTATAGTTTTTTCCCTCTACCCTTAAGGATGCAACCTTGTGATGGTTTATGGGTTTTCCCAGGGGTAGCATCATTACCTGGGTCCAAATGCAACAAGCCTTCAATGGAAAATACAGGGACTACTGTAGGTCCAAGTAAACCAAGGAAGCAATTTTTAGGATGATTCTTGGATCTTATGAATTCCTATAAGACTATGAGGAGAGATTTCAATTCAGTTATTGGAGGGCCAACTGTACCCTTGATCTCGAGTCACTTAGGCAAGTTCTTCTTTGAGGGATCAAAGAGGATATGCTAGAAACCCTGATAATGTTGTCTAGAGGAGATATCTATCAGTTATCCTATGATGACATCAAAATTGTATTCAAGGATCACTCTAGTGTTTCCAAGAATAAGGGTAGGGCTAGTCAAGGCATGGTTAGTTACTCTCCCACCACAACATCCATCAAGAATGAGATAAGTACCATGTTGGAGGATGTCAAGAGTGGAATGTTTCAAACCTTTGCATTTCAAATGGATACCATGCAAATAAAAGGAATGCATGAGGAAGTACAAAGGGCACTAGCTATTCACATTCCTAGATGCACTAAAAGACATCTTAGGAATGAATTCCCATTGAATGTCATAGAAGTTTGCCTAGCCTGTAAATAAAATCATACAATAAAAAAATGCCCTTCTTTTCCAGGACTAAAATATGTATACCAAGGAGCAGAAGGTGGGTTTGGCCAACTATGTTTCATTGATCAAAGAAGACCTCAAGGACCTCAGGCATATCAATAAGGCATGAAAGGTGCACACTACTCTTATTATAGTCCAAATCTGAATGCACCTTTGCAACATTGGTACTCTTCCACTCATCCATCCTAGTCCATACGTTCTTCTTGGCCTTATGCTCCTCCATATCCTCCTCAACCTGTCAACCATCCTTTTCAGCCATATCCACCCCAATTTTCTCAATGGGAAAACCCATCACAAGGGTGGAGAACTCAAGTTAGTCAACCTCCTACTTTACTACCTCCACCCCAACCTCAACCATATCTCACTCATCCTACTCCATCTAATCAACCACAAGTGCCTACTCAACCTAATCCAAACCTGAACAACAAGCAGGAACAACATGTATACAGTGGAGAGACATCCTCTCTTGCTTGTGCTGTAGAAATCCAGGAGCTCAACCTTTGGTCTCGAAGAGTGGTTCTAGATAACAACCCACCTTCTCCACCTAAAGAGCATGAAGAAGATAACAAAGAGAGTGTTCCTCAAGTAAATCCACCTCCTTTTCCAGAGAGGTTGATCCACCCTCTCCAACACACTCCATAAGAGGTTGAAATTCTAGGAGAATTAAAGAATTTGTGTTAAGATACCCCTTCTCTCGGCCATTAAAGTTGTTCCCATCTACAACAAGATCATGAAGAAGAAATGTTTAAAAAAATCTGGGAAAAGAAAAATAGACACCCCCACCATAAATTTTGTTGGGAAACTATTTGATTTGACACTTGAGAGGGTGATATTCCTGAAATATCTAGACCCTAGAAGCCTAGTAGTAGATTTTCACATTGATGGCCTTATATTCCCTAACATCCTGATTTATCTTGGGGCAATCAATGTGATGACTAAGGAAACCATGCTAAAGCTAAATCTCTAAGGGGATTTGAGGAAGACCACCATAGTGTTCCAACTTGTAGACAGATCCACAATAGCTCCTAAGGGAGTTGTTAAGGATGTTATGTTATCCAATGACTCTTGGGAATATCCTACTGATTTCTTGGTTCTCCAACCCAAAACCAATTTTAATGGTTATCCTCTCATCTTGGTAATATCGTTGTTATCCACTGCTGATGATTACATTAGCTATTAGGCTAGAAACATGACCATTAAGAACAGACATTTGTCAAAATAGTTGGTATTGTATCCTCCTCCTCAACCTTCTGTTGAGTATGACTTAACCTTGTGGTCAGAAGAGGAGGAATAATATGAATTGTATCACACCACCCCCTACCTAATATGCACTCTAGATAATATTACAGAAGGGGGGGAACCTAATGAAGATGACCTCATTGACCATATCCGTCAGAACCAACCTCCTACTTCCATACCAATTGATGAATTGATGAAAGAATCTAGGAGTATTCCTTGGACTATATTATGCCCTATTGACTCAAGTCTAGAAGATGTCAAGATTTTAGAGTTTGGCCCATTTATAACCTTAAATATAAACCCTTCTCTCTTGTCTAGGCAAGAAGAACAATTGTGCAAAGTGTTGAGGAGACACATGGTTTATTTTGCTTGGGGTTATAAGGAAATGAAAGGTGTGAATCCCTAATTTTGTAGTCATCATATTTTCATCAAGGAGGGATGCAATCATGTGCGCCAACCCTAGAGAAGGATGAAAACATCTCTTAAGGATATTGTGAAAGAAGAACTATGAAATATACTAGATGTAGTGTTCATATACCCCATTTCAGATTGTGAGTGTGTGTCACCTCTTGTTTTAGTTCCTAAGAATAATGGGAAGTGGAGAATAGGTGTTGATTACTGGGAACTTAAAAAGGCTACAAATATGGACCGTTTTCCTTTTCCCTTCATTTACCAAGTCCTAGATGGCCTTGCAGGGAAGAAATTATTCTCCTTCCTAGATGGACTTACTGGATACAACCAAATCTAGTTGAGCCCTAAAGACCAAGATAAGACCACATTCACATGTCCTTTGGGTACCTTTGCTTATAGAGTTCTTCCATTTTGGGTTATACATTTCCCCTACTACTTTCCAAAGGGAAATTTTGAGTATTTTTTGTTGAACTCATTGATGACTTTGTTGAAATATACATGGATGATTTCACTCCTTATGGATGTTGGCTTGTTGGGGCCTGACCCAAGTTCGGAGTTAATTAGCCAAACAAATCCCTACACTACTGGCCCTTTCAGCATCAGCCCATGGTGCATAGACTGAAGTCTCACTTGAAGCAGTATGGGGGGATGCTGGAACCAAGTTTCCGTACCCTTGAGATGTCTGAGGTGTCGATTTAGTCCAGTAGTGCCTACCTTCAGGCAGGTCACTTCGCGCACTGTCCTAACTTGCAAGACCCTCATGATCTGTTAGGATCACCTTTCGCAGAGCCCTAATAGGGGCTAAGATGCTTTGGTGCTGCTTGCACATCACCTGGAGCGCACGACCCTCCCTATCCCATAGTTCTGCAGTCACCGGGAGTGCAACCATGTTTATCCCAACTCCCTTCAATGCACTAACCATAGGCTTGTTGGCCTCATTTTCTATAACCAGTGTGCCCTCTAACAACACTATAGTGTTGGTCATGCAAGCGCGCAACATTTTCTCAGTTGCAGTCGTGCCTACCGTGAGGCTAGTTGACAGAGTACCAGCCTAAGTGTGCACGTGAAACTCCTGTATCTATGCTCAGAGGGCCCCCAACACCATTCAGTTTTCCTCTGTGAATTACTGGAGGGCCTTCGTGGCGTCGTCCCGCACTGTCTCCCCTATATCATGGAGATCCCTCTTAATGAGGTTAATCAGGTCAAAATAAGTCTTGGAGGCTTTCGACTTCTTCCACGGCCCCACCTTCTCTCTTGAGCACTGTCACTTCAGCTATGTGGACATTGTCTGTGGGTTCATGCCACCTCCCTCTGTTTTTGTTTCCTATTCAGGTGAAGCTAACTTCTAGGCCCCACGCTCCTTCTCTTCTGCCTTGTGTTGTTCTTCTGCTGCATTAAGAACATCTTGCGCCTCTTGCACCTTTGTTGCTGCTACTTCATTCCTTCTCTTCTCTACCAATTGTGCCATCCATAGTTTTTCCTCCTCCTCCTTCCTCCATGCAGCAGACTTCTCTGATTCCACCGTCAAACTGGTTGGAGCGCGCCTCTCCGGCAGCCACGATTCAGTTTTGGCAAATATGACATCGTCTGTGGCCAGGTAAGGTAGCTCATTCCATTTCTTCATGGGGTCCTTGCATGCCCTGATATACACATGATGTAAGTCCACCTTGAACCCCGTGAATCTCTACAAATTTTCATAAACAGTGGGTGGTAACAACAGCTTGCGGTTAATCCCCATTTTGACGTTCATCTCCATGAATACCCAGAATATCTTGTTGCCTCTGATCCTCCGCGCATCTTTAGTTTCCCACAACGAAGTGTACTTCCCTGCGTCCAACAGATCCTGTAAAATTGTGGGGAATTGGTTGTCCTTAGGCAACTCCCAAGCCACCAACACTATGGATAGCAGAAGCCATGCATAATGGAAAGTATTCCCTTGTTCCCGTGCCTCGCGACAATTTTCTAGGAATTCTTGGCGTACTAAGTGGAAATTGCAACCATCGGTGCAGGCACCTCATCTATGTGACACTTTTGCATAACCTTCCTAGCTAGTATCTGTGTCACGACTCTTAACACAGTGTTATTGATACTGGAGATCGTGTACCCTCTCTTTTTCTTCTCCATTTTGAACTTTTTCTTCATGGCCTCTGCGATGGCCAAATCATCAGTTTTACCCTCGAATATATTCGCTGGATCCTCCCCTTTGCAAGGGAGCTAGGTAATTTTGTGAATTAGGTGGTCTGTGATGGGGATGGGCTCCTCCAACCACAAACACCCATCATGTACTAGGCAGAGCAGCTACCTAATGACAAAGATAGTCACTGGGGTGCGATGGTAATGCAGCACCCAGAGCAAGTTTAACAACCCTGCTTTCTCTACTCCTTGCAACCACTTGCATGGCTCCAACTCTATGACTCCAGCCACTGTATTTTTTTTTGGCCACATTAGCCGTGCAGTTGCCAAATGTGATAATTTCACGTGGTCTGTGAGATCCCAGCCTTCAAATTTTAGAACTGGCACCCGTCCCAAGGGCGCTCCATCAAAAACGATACCATCGGGTAGCAATGGAATCTGCAGAGACCTCTTGTTCTCATCTTGGTCCTTGGGCACCTGTGCTTTCCCTTTCAGTGGAGGAACATATGCAGGCAACCTAGTCAAAGGGTATGCATCCTAGGTTTCTTCCTTCATTTCTTCATCCTCCTCCTCTTCCACCGGGATTTCCTCAAGGCCTTCCTCATCCTCATCAGCTTCCAAATTAATCACCTTCCCATTTTCTTCCATGGGAATTTTAGTTCTCAGTGGGTTTCTAGGGGACATGCGCACCAGAACCTTAGGATTCTTGTCTTTCTTGGGTCTTAGCATGCACAACGATTTAGGGATTTTTGTGACTATCCTGACACTTTCTAGGGCATCTCCTATTGTCATGTCCTGCGTGGTCTCTTCAACGATCATCTCTCTGATATCCATGGCTTCTTCAGATGTTGCCATATTTTTGTTCCACACATCCCTCAACGGCTCATGTAAGTGCTCAAACAATGCCTTCAACTTCAAAAGATCAAAAAAATCTAGGTTCAAAAATCTCTGGGCACATAATAACTCAATTCTCAAATTGCCAAGTTTTGTTTGTTGGGTAGCCCTTTGCAATTTATAGTGCCTTTTGAATTCAAATTCGACTGTTCCCCCCAAATCCGGTCCATTAATGCTCCCTTGGCTATAGATTTTCCCAAATCTAGCCCATAAAGTTCACCTTAAATGCCTGCCACCCACTCCATTTGGTCTCAAACCAAGCATCACATTGTGAATACTGACTATAATGGTCACCTTCCAGCCAACTTGCACGACAGCACAACTACCCTTGCGCTGTCGCGAACCCTGTGACACCTCGCTACTGCACGTAGTCCTGACATTGTGCAGTTCTTGGGCATAGTACTTTATAGTCTTGTGCCTCCTTTCAGCTACTTGGAGTGCTAAGACTATGCTTCTCGCATCTAGTCAGGTGGTCGAGCCACCTATATACAGCTTCAATCGACTACCGTTTACTTTTCCTAGGAATAGTTTTCCATTTATGTTCTCCAACTGCATCATGCTACCATCTGTAATTTCCTTAATAACATACGGTCCCATCCAATGCATTTGGAGCTTCCCTAGGAATTTATCAAACTTACTATCATATAAAAATACCAAATCATTCACCTTAAAGGTGTGTAACTTGATATGTCGATCATAACAAGCCTTTTTGCACTGCTTTTGTACCTGCTGATGGAATCCAACCAAAAATCATTCTTATTCAAGCTCCTCTAACTATGCGAGCCTCTCCTCCAGGGCTCCATGGTCCGTCATACCTACGAGAACTGCTATGCATAGACTAGGTGCGATATACTCCATCGGAATTACATCTTCCATTCCATATATCAGACTAAAAGGCATCTATCCTGTTAGTTTCTTTCATGTTGTCCTATAAGCCCATAATATTGTGGGTACAGGCAGGTCCTAATCACTTCGTTGCGCATTGCATACTTTCATCAGTGCAGTCTCCAATACCTTTCTAAATGCCTCTATGGTCCCATTAGCTTGTGGGTGATATGGTGTGCTTTTCTGATGATACACCTAAAACTCTTCTGTCAGTGCACTGATCGTTTCATTCAAGAAATTTGTACTGCGATCGCTCATCAAGATCTTCGGACAACCGAACCACATCAGTACCTGTTCAAACATAAACTTTGCAGCCATCGTGACTGTACAATATTTTACTGGCTGCACTTATGCCGAATGCATCAGGTATTCTGTTTCAATAATAATATATCTCGCACCTGTCTTTCCTTGTGGTTTGATAGGTCCTACAAAGTCAGTCGCCCACTTTTTGAAGGGCTGCAATGTCATTTGCAGATTCAAAGGCATCTCGTCCCTTTGCAATGGCTTGCTTGTTCTTTAATAGACATCACATGCCTTGCAATGTGCTTTTAAATCCTGATGAAGAGTCAGCCACCACAACCCTGCGTAGAGAATCTTCTGCGCGGTTGCTCTCCCTACATAATGACCTCCTGTTGGGCCCCCATGAGTGTTCGTGAGGATGTTACTTCGTTCAAACTCTAGTACATACCTTCCTTGTATCTCATCATTCCCCATCTTGTATAGATGCCCTGCAATGATAGAAAAATCTATTGCTCGCACCATTAGTTCCTTCTTGTGCTGGACAGAGTAACCTTCTAGTGCAGTTCTAGTTGTTAGAAAATGAACTATATCTTCAAAATGTTCATCTTCTATGCACACAGTGAAAATTTATGCGTTAGGTAGTCCTTCCAACAAGCTAGTAGGTTCCTCCCTTATATCAATGTGTGATAGGTGATCCGGTCCCATGTTTAGTTGTGTAGGCTTCACAACAACTTCAAAATCATATTATTGGAACAATAAAAGCCACCTTCATATGAACCCCCCCAAATTGACCAAGTATTTCAGCACATAATGATCTATATACATCTTGAAGCGTCCCCCTATCAAGTAGTGCCGATATTTCTGGAGCACATACACCATAGCCAGTCCCTTGCGTTCAGTGGTGGAATAGCTCTTTTCTGCTTTAAATAATTTGAGACTTGCAAATGCGATAGGGTGATCCAAGCCCCTCTCCATTATCATGTGTGAGTACTGCCCCTGACACTATACATGACACATCAACATGAACATGAAATTCTTTCTTCCAGTTTCGGAAGACAAGAATCGACACAGTAACCTTCCTTCAATATATCCAGGCTTTTCTTACAGTCATCATCCCAACAGAACATGACATCCTTCGTCAACAACTTTTCCATTGGTGCAGTGATCTGGGCGTAAATCTTGATAAACTTTCTGTAGTACCCCTTATGTCCCAAGCTAGGTGCTTCCAAATTCAGAATCACTACAATTTTTTCAGGGTCTACCATTAGCCCTTGTTTACAAACCACATGCCCCAATAGGTTCCCAAAAGGAACGAGGAACATACATTTCTTGAGGTTGAGCACGATTTGGTATCTTTGGCATGTATCCAACATCAAGCGTAGGTTCGCTACATGGTACCTAACTAGCCCAAATATAGTCCAATCATCAAAATAAAACTCCAAGAAATTATGAATATATTCCTTGAATGTCACAACAACCACACACGAAAAAATGGCCAACGTGTTCTTTAGCCCAAATGGCATGACAGTGTATTGAAAGAAACCTCACTTAGTCATGAAGGTTGTCTTGCTCCTATCCTCCAGCGTGATTCTGATCTAGTGGTACCTTGAGAACACATCCATGAAAGAATATGCTTCCTGATAGCCTACGTTGTCCAACACCTCATTTGTGAACGGAGTTAGGAATGGATCATGTAAAAATGCATTGTTAAACTTTTTGAGATCCACTCATATTCTTATTTTGTCCTTTTGCTTCTCCTCTTGTACCACCATCGGACTTACCTAATCGAATTCCTCCACAAGCTCAATGATGCCTGTCATGAGCATCTTGTCTAATTCCATACAGACCTTCTCCTTGTATTTCAGATTTAAGTGGATACCGACTCTTCTTGATTGGCTTCACATCAGGTTTTAACGTGATCTTCATTACCCCTAAGTCTCCAATTATTCCCTTTAATTCTGTAAACTTGGTCGAGAATAAGTCATGATATTTGCGGAGTAGTTTAGCCACCTTGCCATTGTCGCATCATCCAAGTAGTTCCTAATCTTTTTGAATTTAGGTTCCACCTCCATACCAATATTCACCTACTTAGTCTTCATTGGCGCGATTATGTCAGGATTCTCAATTTGTGGTCCTTGAACCTCGTGTTGGCCTTATGTTTTAGGAATATTAATTTTTCTGTGGATCTTCATCCTCTTCCTTAGCAGTTACATTATAACACTCCAGTGCACAGCTTAACTAAGCAGCCCATTCAGTCTGAATCAATTCTACCAGCTCCTGTGGCATCCTAAAGATGGTGGCTTTTACTTCTTGTAGCGCTTCATCAATACTATCCCAACCATCCTCAAAATTGAAGGTCATTACGAACGCTTCACGTAGAACATCCCATTCACATGTCCCGCGGTTGAGCTCTATATATATATACCATTTCACTGGTATAACATCGAAGTTGTGATAGACTAGGTGCACCCACTCAGGTTGTGGCCTTTCCCCATAGGCCTGCATCCACTTGGCCAAATTCCTGGCAGATCATCCTGCCCATTGTATTTATCTGCCAATCGCACTCTAGGATTCCCAAACCATGTGTGCATCTTCCTTCTACATTCGTGCCAGTCATCAAATCTCCCTTTGTGCGTACTCCACCACCTCGCAGGAATAGTGTGCAGTACCTAGTTTAGGGCCTGGAATGTTGCTTTTTTGGCACCTCCCTTTCAAATTTGTCCAAGAAGCCATCTACCTCACTTAACCCATCATAAGTAGGCAAATATCTCATTTCTGTCGATATGCAGTGCAATCATTTTGTCATCATGTTAAAATTAAGCGTGGCTACCTCATGTAACTAGTTTTGCCATCGCTCTATCTCCTCATTAGAATCTAACGTACATGAGCTTTTGCGCTCCCATGAAATCCACCCATCCATGGTAGGATTTACCCAGTCTTTCTCTCACACGGTTATCTTGTTGATGTAGTCCAAATCATCATCACTTTCATAGTCGTGCACCAGCTCTGTATACCGTGATCCCTCAGCATGGTCTAGGGGTATAACTACGCGTAGTGACTTCTTCTCAAAAATCATCTTGTACTTATTTAGATTAATCACCCCATTCATGTCAGTCGTGAAATCAATTCCTAAAAGCGCGGGGTATGGATTGTTGTCATCAACAATCTCTATCACTTCAAAGCTTTCTAGCGCACTTTCTCCTTCAATATCCATAGTGATCCCCTGCAATCACCCCATGGGTGTTATTTTATGTTGGTTCACCATTCGCAGCTAAATAGAAGACCACTATAGTGTAGGCCTCCCCCTGCACTCCCATGTCTGCATCAGCAAAACATTTGCGTCTAATCCTAAATCCATAATTACTTCGTCCATCTCATATTCTCCAACCTGTGCGGTTAACATCATTTCTCTTCCTGTCCTCATCTTATGCATTCCAATCTTCCGAACTATGAGCGGCTCTCCTGGCGTGGTCCCAACCCATCTGTTAATGAGTTCCTATAATCGTTTTATATCCTTACTATCACGCATTAACTTCATGAAGGTTTCCAAGAATGTTGTAAGCATAGATAGGTCCATCTCCAGCTCCAGTCTATCATTGCTTCCTGAAGTGGAGGCATCATCGAATCTCTTCCTCGCTTCCATAAAGGTTTCCCTAGCCTTCTCCAAATCAAACTCTGCTTCTTTCGTTGGAGCTCTGTGAACCCAAGTAGTATCTTCTAGTTGTTTTCCCTTATCATCTCCCATCATGATTCCACTTCGTAGTACAATGTTCACATTTCGATCTTCCTCATGTGGCTCAGACCTCATCATTTGTAGGTTTTGAGTCGGGGGAGGTGGTAGCACTCCCTTGTCACGTATTCTAGCTATTAGTGTAGGAAAATCTTGTGTCTCATGATCGACCAAGGTACAAGACAAACATGATGGACATGTTGGATTCGTACAATCATAGTCATAATGTCTTGGCCCTCTGCAATTGTAGCATATCGTATGTCCATGACCTGATCCAAGTCCTCCTCCACCTCGGCGTCATCCGCGCCCCTAAAATCTTGTTCATGCCACTCTTGCGTTTTGGTCTAGGGGTCGTGTTTCGACATGAACTCTGTAGGTGTGAGTCCTATCTATCATTAACTCATAGCTTCTACAAGTGTGCTCATCATGTCCTACCGACCTACAAAAATTACAGAACAATTACGAATTCTGTGGGTACTTCTGTAGTAAATGGCAGTTGTTTATAACATGCTTTCCACCTATTTGACAAATCGCACACCACAAAGCAGGCACCACACTAGGTCCTTCTTGTGCTTTTGTCCTTAACTACATTAGTCCTCCTCCCACGAGGTAATTTACGAACACTGGGTAGTGGTACTTATCATGATGCTGACCCTTATATTTCACACACCACACCTCTTCATGTACTTCTGGTCAAGCTGTCTTGTCCTATTTCAGACTCTACATATCAAGGCATAAGCTTTTCAACTGTGCATGGATCTGCTAAAATCCTAAGTTAAGATCCTACATTGGGGTCTCATGAAGCCTCATTGTGATCTCTAAGGCCTCTTCCTGAGTTGTTAACTTTTGCTGCTACAACGCACTCCTCAAATGTGGCATTAGCGACGCTACAAACCATTCACAGTGCTTTCCATCCGTCAGATTCATATTAGCTTCGTGAATCGTACACTTCAGCCTTTGATCTAGCTCCCAAGGAGTCTCGCTTGGTAGCATTGTGATCTCTTTAAATCCAATGATCAACTATGCTTCTGACTTTAGCCAGCTAAATTCATTATTTAGTGCAATTTGGATATCTGCAATTCCCACATTCAGATTATCATTTTAATGCTTAATGTACCAAGTCAATGTGCGATCCTGCAAAGCGCTAACCAATGTTGCTTTCTTTATATTTTCATCTATAACCCCTGCACTTCCCATACGGATCTTTACACAAACCAAAATTGGTCTAGATCCTCATTTCCCAATCCCTTGAACACATGAAACTTTATTGTGCTTGCCATATTGAAACGCAATGGTGGTGGTGGCACGGGTGAAGATGGAGGTGATGGCGGTGAAGTTGGTGGTGGTGTGGGTTGGTGTGGTATGTGTAGAATTATCTGCCTTATCAAATGGATCACACTTCATGGAGAGACCTTCATGAGCTCTTCCTTGTCCCCTCAAAGAGGTGAAATCAAAGGGCTATTCTTTGGTCCCTTACTTCCTTCGTTCCTGTAGGTTTTTCCACCTCGCGTAGCTCCAAACATTAAGATAATTGCATAACCCTCTTTTCACATAATAACATTTTAATCCAAGTATTTAGAGACTTTGCGTACTTACCTCGTGGTCCTTTGAGAAAGCGTTGCTCAGCCTCGCTATAGCTGACTGAAGTGTCTACTGTGAATTCAGTAATGAATCCTCCTATAATCTAATCGAGATAGTGATCAATAGCGTGCGCGAGCTGATCCTCTAATGCTTCCAATCTGCACACCAACTCTGGGGTCCACACAATAGGACCGTTGAGCTTCCACCTTCCTTGGCTATCTGCTAGCTTCACAATCCACTCATACAGCTTAGTAAGGAAGGATGTGAAGAAGATCTCATTGTTTTTTGTCTACAGGTAGCAGTGTAACCACTCTTCTTTGGTCAGTCACATATTCTCGTTCTCTTGTACTATGAACTTGTGAATTCTCCTATCCAACCAACCTTCAATTCCCTTCTTAGTTGGATTCCAATGGTACGACATCAAACATATCTATGAAGATTATGGTCCCAACAACGGAACCATTTGTTGGCTTGTTGGGGCTTGACCTAGGTTCATATTTAATTAGCCAAACAAATCCCAAACTACTAGCCCTTTCGGCATCAGCCTATGGTGCACAGACTAAAGTCTCACTCGAAGCAGTATGGGGGGATGCTGGAACCAAGTTTCCTCACCCTTGAGATGTCTGAGGTGTTGATTTAGTCCAACAGTGTCTACCTTCATGCAAGTCACTTCATGCACTGTCCTCACCTACGAGACCCTCACAATCTGTTAGGATCACCTTTCACGTAGCCCTAACCAGCGGCTGTGATGCTTTCGTGCTGTTAGGGAAGCAATGTATGCTATTTCCCTAATTTACACCACGTATCTTACTTATCTTCTTACAATTTTTAGTTAACTTCACATAAATAGATACTTTATCTCACATTTACTTAATCAACACAATCAGATATGTTCGTGCACCATATAAACAACAAACATGCAATTTATACCCAATATATTCAATGAAGAAAACAGGAAATAATTACACAGAATATACAAAAACTTCTCTTTATTAATGCTTCCATGGTTACAGACTCGACTCACCCTATGCACTCAGCTGTAGGGGTCCACGCGCTCAACTGTGGACTAATAGACCTCTGTGCACTCAGCTGTAGAGCCTTCTCCTACTCTATGACCCAAAGAACTGACTTTACACTTAGATCTTATGCTATCCTTCTATTCCATCATCATTCCTTGACTTAGATTTCCTGACTTACAACTTAGAGACTCGCTCTATTTATATAATCCCATGGTCCACAAACCATGGGTTGATCTTTAAAGCTAACATTACAATACGAAATCGAGGGCAGAAAACCCTATGATTCATTTACAACTTTGCACTCCACGCCCACAAAATGCAAAATATTTACATTGGATTTACACTTTTTAGCCAAAATATGGGCTTTAAGCCCCAAAACTTTCATTGGAGGATCCTGCGCCCAACAATGGATGTGACTTCCATGAAGCTCTCTCCAATTTGTGCGAGCTATTTAAGAAATGAATCTCTCTCTAAGCCTTAAGAAATGTGAGTGTTGGGCGCGGGATTCCCCAAAGGAACGTTTTGGGGCTTAGAGCCTAGATTTTGGTCAAAATTTATAACTTTGATACAAAGGCTCCACATTTTGTGGGCGCAGAGCACGTAGCTTGTAAATGAATCATAGGATTGTCCCCCCTTAATTTTTTAATGTAATGTCGGCTGTAGAGATCTACCCATGGTCTGCAGAAAATGGGATTGTATAAATAGAGCAAGGCTCTAAGTAGTTAAAAGATAATGAAATCTTAAGATGGAATAGAAGCATAGAAAAATATAAAAAGTGTAAAGTATAGTTTGGGTCATAGAGTAGGAGAAGGCTTTGCAGCTAAGTGTGCAAGGTGAGTCAAGTCTATAAAAGTTGGAAGCATTAATAAAGGGAATTTTATATCAATCTTGTGTATTTATTTCTTGTTTTCTACATTGAATGTATTGGGTATGAATTGCATTTATACTATTTATATGATGCACGGACATATGTGACTGTGATAATTAAGTGAATGGGAGATAAATTATCTGTTTATGTGAACTTAAGTAAGATCTTAAGAAGATAAGTAAGATCCACAATATAGTTTGGGGAAATAGCGTAGATCGTTGCCATAGTAGTGTAAAATCACATCAACCCCTGGCTAGGGATGCACAAAGGTGGTTATAACAGATCGCGAAGGTCTCACGGGTGAACATAGTGTGCGAAGTGACTTGTGTGAAGGTAGGCACAATTGGACTAAATAAACACCTCATACATCTCAAGGGTGCAAAAACTTGGTTCAACATCCCCCCATATTGATTTGGGTGAGACTTCAGTCCGCGCTCTGTGGGCTGATGCTGAAAGGGCTAGTAGTGTATGGATTTGTTTGGCTAATTAATTCTAAACCTAGGTTAGGCACCCTCAAACCAACAAATGGTTCCATTGCTGAGACAGAAATCCACATAGTGATGTCTGATGTCGTAGCATTGGAATCCAACTAATAAGGAAAGTGAAGGTTGGTTGGATGAAAGAATTCAAAATTTTGTAGTGCAGGAGAACATGAACTTGCAACTATTAAAAGAAGAGTGGTTAGACTGTTGCCTGTACACAGAGATCCATGAAATCTTCTTCGCGTCTTTCCCTACTAAGTTGTATGAGTGGATCACAAAGCTACCAGATAGCCAAGGAAGGTGGAAACTCGACAATCCTATTGTGTGGACCCCAGAGTTAGTGTGAATGTTGGAAGCATTGGAGGATAAGGTCGCGTGTGCCATTGATCATTAGCTCGATCAGATTATAGGAGGATTCATTATTGAGTTCGTGGTTGACACCTTAGTTAGCTATAGTGAGGTAGAGTGATGCTTTATCAAGGGACCATGAGGTGAGTATGTAAAGTCTTTGAATACTTGGATTAAAATGTTATTGTGTGAAAAGATGGTTTTACAGCTACCTTGATGTTTGGGGCTATGCGAAGTGGAAAAAATTACAAGAAGGAAGGAAATAAGGGATTAGAAACTAGCCCCTTTATTTGACCTCCATAAGGGGACAAGGAAGAGCTCCCGAAGGTCTCTCCGTGAAGTGCGATCCATTTGATAAAGCAAAGAATTTCATGAATACCAACCCCACCCACACCACCATGACCATCACCTCCATCTTCACTCGTACCACCTCCAACACCACTGCGATTCAATATGGCAAGCATAGTGAAGTTTTCTGTGTTCAATGGTTTGGGAAATGACGATACAGACCAATTCTAGTTCGTGGTAAGGGCTGTATGGGAAGCGCAAGGAGTTACATATGACAATATAAAGAAAGCAACACTAGTTAGTGCCCTGCAGGACTGCGCGCTGACCTGGTATATTAAGCACTCCAATGATAATTCAAATGGAGGAATCGTGGATATCCAAGCAACACTAAACAAAGAATTTAGCAAGCTGAATTCTAAAGCACAGTCGATCATTGAATTCAAAGAGATCACAATGCTACTAGGCAAGACTCCTTGGGACCTGGATCAGAGGCTGAAATGCACGATTGGCGAAGCTAATATGAATATGATAGATTGACAACATCGCAAATGGTTTGTAGCATCGCTAACGCCACATCTGAGGAGTGCGCTCTCGCAACAAAAATTAACGACTCAGGCAGAGGCCTTAGAGATCCCAACGAGGCTACATGATATCCTGATGCAGGATCCTAACTTGGGAATTCAACAGATCCATGCACAATGTTAGCTTCCTATACCAATAGGTTTCATCTTTCATGATTGACTGGAGAAGTGCCAAATATGTTCATCCTTTTCATGCTGCAAAGGTTCCATATTTTGAAGAAATTCACTATGTATAGGTGGTTGACTCTTGTCACAATTGATGAATAGCCAGATAGTCTAATCCTAGCTAAATCATGTTTCAATTTCACTTGTCTTAGACTAGAGAATAAAGGTCTGCACAAACATTTTAAGCTTGGAAGACAAGTAGTTAGGCAGAGAAGCAAAGGGTCTCAAAAAATTAATCTGAGCCCTGGAAGAAATAAGGGTGGACTTAGATAGGAGGGCAGCTAAAAGAAAAGAGAAAAATCAGGGTTTTCTAGTTCAAGTGCACCCAATGAAAATGAAGAGAAAATGTTAGGTATACTAGGTTGGGTAGGCAGTTTTGATGGTATAGAAGCATGGTTTATGAGCACGTTGCCCCTTTGGAACAAGTTGCCATCTCATAAAAATCATAAGGTACCATGGCAAGATGGCTACAAAACAAATGGAGCATGACTAATTCCCCTCCCCATTTTCCCAAGAAACACTTACTAACATTCCCCCCAAGGGCAATGAGATCTGCTCATTACCTTTAGTCTGCTTCATCCCATGGAAAAACTAAGTGAAAATGCGTTTTCACCTAGGAAAAACAAGCCACATTTCTTGTGTAAAAAGTCTTTATTCCATCTTACCAAAGTTTCCTAAACTTCACCACTTGGCATCCTTTCATTCCCCCCTTGCCTAAGTTTTTACTCTATAAACTTAGCCTAAACCATACAAACCCATCCCACATAATCATATTAACCTACTAACCTTATTATATAGCTCCTATGTATATTCCCCTCCCTTACTATGTATAAATACACAAAATCCCTAAAAAATCTAGTACCTCGACCCTTGGCTAACTATAGCTATATTTTAAATTTTTTCTAGGGAGTTATTGGTCCACCAGGGGCCATAACAACCCTCCACGTGCCCATTGGGACTTTTCTGGCCTTTGGCTAAATAAATAGCCAAAAACCTGCATTTTTACCCCCAAAAACCCATTTACCCAAAGTCTGAAATACACCAAAAACATTACAAACCGCAAAAAATTAAAGTGGGTCCCCCTCCGCTAACCTACCGCCACCTCCATCACCCACCAACCGTCCAATCGGCGCTGCCAAATCTGATGGTGGTCGGTGATATATGAAGCCCCAACATGTTGAACGATAACGTCTAGGGGATGGGTGGTATTTCCACCCTACCGAGGACACATGTCAAGCGCCCAACATGTTCGGAGCCCCCTCCCCCGAAACCACTTCCCCTCAAAAGTGGTGCGGGGAATACCACTTACCACCCGCCTGCCTCCCTACTGACGTCATCTGCCACATCACCTGCCATTTCAACATTTGTACCCCACTACACGAAAAAATGACGTCGTGTTGATGTCATCAGAAAAAAGCGCCCCGAACCCAGCAAAGTCAAAATTTTGGGTAAAAAGGGGTGAAAACATTGTTTTTTCCCATTTACCTTTGTTTTCTCCAAGCGACCTATGCATGTGAATTTACGTGGAAAACACTATTTTCATCATTCAAGTCCGCCAACCAGCAGTTTTACTACACAGCTCGGCCCCTCGCCCACCTGGTCACCTGCAAATCGGCCATTCCATCGAGAAAACTGGTATTTACAACCAATTGCGCCCGACCCTGTTTTTATTGGATTTCATTATAAAATCGCCCACAACACCTATAAATTTGAAAACGAAACATTGTGTTGCTACCCAAATTACCCCAGAACCTCTCTCTTGCTAAATTCACCACAAAAATGCAGAGTGAGCTAAAATTGAGCTCGTTCGGCCCTGCAAACTCCCCAAGAAACCCTGAAAGTTGCCTTTTGCCCATAATTATAGCCCATTGTGCCAAGCAAGCCCATAAGTCCTCTTTCTCCAGCTAACCTCAATCCACAGAGCTAAATTATACTTAGCAAACTAGTTTCAACGGTGAAAATCCCAGAGAAATCCACAGAGCCATTGTTTCACCCATTTTACTTGCATAGAGCCAAAATTTCCAATTTTTAAGGCAATAGAGCTTAGCCATGGAAGGTCCAGTGGCCTTGAACATCACTCCCCTTAATGCACCCCACAAAGAGTTGGAACATTTGCCCTTGGCTGATAGAGAGTATCTAATCCAAGACCTATTATGCTACCAAAACCATCTACAAGCAGTCTGTGAGCTCAGAAATAGTTACTTAAATCAAAATGATGTCTATGGCATTTGGGAATCAAATCTACCCAGATACTACCTCCCCTCTGTGAATATATTCCCTGAGATCATTCACCTTTGTTGTGAGACCTATGAGCCAAAAAACAGGGCAGTTAAGAGTCCATCTGGGACTACCCTTTTTCATATTACTCCTGACTCTATAAATCAGATGCTGAACTTCAAACCAACCCACCTCCAGTTTCCTCTTACCATAAAGTTCTTGCTGGATGAAGGTCCCAAACTCTCTAGCTCAAAGATAACCAAAATTTCTAAAGTGTTCATGAGAGCAGATCGCCAGCCTAAGGAGCCACCTCCGTTTCACTATACCTCTTTCACTGAAGTGGGTAGATTAGTTGTTGATATGATATATTTTGTTCTGGGGTTCAAGACAAGTGAGAATATTGATGAAACCATACTGGTTATGATGTCTATCTTTACCTTAGGGCAGCCTCCTGCTGTCAAATACAAATATGCCAAATTTATTGCCAACAAGATACATGACCAATTGTTGAGGCTAGACAGGGAGGGAATATTTAAATATTCATCCTATATCTATCATCTATTCTTATATTACCAGCCAGATATCTTCCAATTCCCCAATAGAAAATTGGACCATAAAGGGGAAAGGAGGTCTGTGATTTTTTGGACCCCAATCTTTCATGAAGTCTGCAGCTCTCCCTACTCTTATTGTGAGTTTATTGATTTGTTTGTATACCCAGTCTCTTCTCTCCTGATGAGAACTCCTCCTCCTATACTGACACATGATATGCAAAAGATACTACAGCTCTCCAAAAACTATAAAATAGGTGGCTGGTACTTTTACCAGAATTACATTATTTTGAGGATATATGGCTGTGAGCTATGCCCCTACAGGCTACCCAGATATGTGCCAATCAGACTGTTTGCCTTGGAATATTTCAGAAAATTCATCAATTTAGATCTGAGTCACTTCCATAGCACAAAGAAAAAGGCTCGTTAGGCCCATTTGTTATAACAGGAAAGAGGGATGGAAGGATGCTGATGAAATATTGGGTCAAACACTTAGACTCAAGAGAAGCTTTTGGTGTGTACCCTATGACCCATATGGCTTTATCAATGCAAGAAAGGTAAAATATAGGCTGGCACCCTATGAACATTGCAACATCCCTGACATAGAAAAGTTTTCCAACCAGGATGAGTGGGTGGAGGGCACACTAGTTGAAGAGTTAACTGAGGAAGAGAAAATGGAACAAACCATGAAAATTTTGGAAAAAAACTCTTGACTTAGATTCTTTTGGGCAGGTGTCTTTCAAAATACCACAGCAAATCGGGGAAATCTCATCAACTACTAAAATTGCACAACAAGTTGCCCAGGAAAGGACTACACCAAAAACAGGGACAACAAAGGTCAAGGAGTTGGTAGTTGTAGAGCAAGAAACAATGGAAGAACAACCAACTACCTCAAAAGAACACAGTCAAGGGCAAGCACCTTCACTACAGGCACAAGCACCAGAAGTACCAGCACTGCAGACTCCTCTTCCTGAGGAGAGAAGTAAGAAAAGAGACCGGGAACAGACCACACCTGCAAGTGGGTCAACAGAACATCAAGAGGCCAAGAGGCAAAGGGTAGATCCTCCTGAAGAGGACATTGTGGAAGACATCACTGAAAGCACAAGAGGAGAGAGGGCCATCAGCCAACAGACTTCCGCTAGCTCTCACAGACAAGAAGGTGAGAGGCAACATGAAGTCTCCTCCTCAAGGTCACAAGCCAAGAAACGATCAGACATCAAACAATCATTTATGGAGATCAAGGCTCAAAATGAGTCATTAAGAATTCAGTTGTATGATGAATTTCTTAAGATGACACCCTCCAAACAGCATAGACTAATGGCAGCCTATGACATCAAGGAGGAGAAAATGATCTTAAGTCATTTCAAGCCCAAGGTTCAGTAGCCATAGTCTACAGCTGACTACATAAGGACCAATCTAGAGGTCCTTGCCAAAGACATACACCCAATGGACCAAATAGAATTGCACAAACAAATGGGTGAAATGGTCTATGCAACACTGGCAGACAAGGAAATGCTGGCCCACCAATTAAAAGAGTCATTGAGTAATACATATGCTCAATTGGATTTAGAGAAGATCTCTTCTCTAGCCAAAGACAACCGAATAAAGACTCTGGAAGAAATAATTATTAAGCTGGGACATGATCCCAAGGATGCCAAGGGCATCAAAGCATTGATCAAAAAGAAGGAGGAAGATATTGCTGCCCTTAGAAAGCAATTGAAGCTGCCTTTCACCATGCATCCACAAACAACAGAACTAGCACAAGAGAAAGCATAAGAGGATGTAATGGATTTATTGATGAGAATGAATCAAAGGCTAATGCAGACAGAGCAAGAGTTGGAGAAAGCATTGCAAGCTCAGCAGGGAGAGTCAACCTCCTAGCCACCTGAAACAACTCCAACAATTGTCTCTGCTCCCCCCACAAACACAGCAGCAATCCCTCCACTGAGCCAGCATCAACAACAGGTACAACAACATAGACTACCGCAGCAACAACAAGCAGAAGTCCTGAACTAGCATAGGAATGGAAGAAACTGACTGAAGCATTGAAAGAGTAGAAGCTCAAATGTCAGATCGCTCCAAACGAGGGCAAAAGAAAGAACTAGCAAGCTAGAGAGTGAGCCTATGACAATCAAAGAAAAAGTGGCAGAGAAGACCAGAGAGGGTGAAGGCCCTGGAAGAACAGGATTAGATAATGGGACAAGGACTCACCTTGCATAAACCTCTGGCAGACATTAAAATGATTTTGTGGACCAAGATTGGCCAGTCCATTACTAACCAATGGCTATCAATTCAGACAATCTATGAACAAATTGAATTAATAGATAGGGCACAAGAGCAAATTCAAAGGGCCAGGGCATCATTAGGAAATATGCCTGAGCAGGCCAATAGGCTCATCCATTTTTTGAATACCAATATTAAAGAACAGCTAGCAGCTTTGGACATCTCAGATAGGACAGGTACCATTTTGATAGTGAAGAAGGTGCTAAGAATGAGAAATTTTATACAGACTTTAGAAAGTAAGTGTCAAGAGATGCAGATGGAGATTAATGCCTTCATAGAGAAATTCACAAACTTGTAGCAGAAGGGTCTACCCAGTTTACTAACAAGAAATCAAAAACTGTTATCACACCAACAGTATGCTCATAGGGTAAACATGTATGTAACAAATCAGATCACTGCATCATCCAGCACCTCAGAAGACACAGGGCCTCCTTCTGGACAAAATTTATATGACAAATTGGAAAATTTGTTTTTTATAGAACATGAAATAAACCATCTTTTTGAAGTCAAGCCTAACTTTTACAGGTATACTGAGGTTGATGAAATACTTGTAAAAATACAAAGACATCAGTTGCCTACAGAACAGTGGTGGCAGAGTATGCTGGAAGTTTTTCCTAGGTAATGTGGATCTTTCTGCCTATGTACACTTGGCCAAATAGCAAGACACGTGGCAGAGATGGAGGAAGGAGCTCAAGCGAGGATCAGGACACATTAAAGCTAAATTAGGAGCAGGTGAAAAGATCAGGATAGCAACGCAGGAATGCAAATTAAAGACACAACTTTCAGCCGAATTCCTGGGTTGAAAAGTCTAAAATATCTTGTCAGTTAAAGAAGCCAGCACAGCCACAATAACTCCTACCTTTATTTTTGCATTTATTTCTCTGACAGAGTAGCTGAAGGAAGTTATTGCTTCTTATCTTATCCACAAGATATTTTGTAAACTCTCTTTTTGTATAAATACCCCCCAAGGAATGTATTCGGGGTTGGTGATTCTCCTCTTGGACTGCGTTGTAACTCTGATATTTTTAAATACAAAGGTTGTTGAAATGCATTGCTGCTGGACCTTCTAAATGTGGATTTGATGATTTTGGGCTCTGCTACAGAATTCCTGTGTCTTTCTTTGGCTCAATAAGTTATTGTAAACTGTGTTTTTGTGTTTTCTATGTTTGCATTATTTCATAATCTTAACAACAGGGAAAAATAATAGCCTAGAACTTGTTTAAATACACTCTGTGTTCAATTCCTGTTGTTATTTATGTTTTCTTCAGAACTAGCATAAACATAAATTCTTAAATGCTTCTGTTTCCACTAATTCTTTCATTTTGAAAATTGCCAAGGAATTCTTCACTGCTCCTTGAAAATATTCATGCACCTCCCCTCTGCCACCATGATAAAGGATTCTTGACTGCCCTTTAGCCCCTGGCTTGCATCCCATCAATTTCTAGATCTCAATATTGTTCCAAAACTGATTACCTTGCTCTGTAGTATTGCCCTTTATCACAGAAACACACCCAGTAGTCCATCTTCATAGACTCCATTGCCCAATGGAATAAACTCTTTCAGACTTGCATCCTACCTCTGTCTGAAATCACCATCCAAACAAATTCAAAACAAACCTCTGCACATCATACTAGCATAAAAACTTCGAATAAACAAAGTTAAATTATAAAGAGAGAGCCCTCTCTGGATGCAGTTCTGCTAGAAATTGTATCTAAAAGATTGGTTAGTGGTTACCTTGGCTGTATTCCCTTTTCTCACAAGTTTTGGGGAACAACTTGAGTGATAACAGGTCGGAAACTTATATTTTTCTCAATGTTTCTGATTTTCTGAGATCACACTAAGGCACGGCGCAAAAGAGTATACACATGAGAAAAATTCTTCCTTTTTGTTTATGATTTGCCCAGATCACACAGAGTCGTGGGGAAAAGAGCATATGTAGAAATGAAAGGTATAGATCTAGTAATAAAAAACAGAGAGCTAAATAAACCGAAATAAATAGAGAGATGAATAACTAAAACTACGAATAAAGATTGTATACCTCTAAATCTTAAAAATGACATAGCTAGGGCTACCAGAAACCTTTTCATGTGAAACGAAAGGGGTTCCTCACTGGAACAGATGCTCCTAACATAATAGAGCAACCCTCTTGGCCTGAAAGCAGTAGAAAATTGTAGATCTAGGAAACGATATTCGGATGCGGTTGTACCGGCTTCAGATTTGGATCACCAATGGATGTAGCCCTCAAATAGATCTGATACCATGTAGGAATTTATAGGGTAAGTTACTCAAATAGAAAACCAAAGGACACCATTCACAAATCGATCACAGATCAACACACCAGTATCCTTGACGTGGTTAAAACCCTTAAAGAGGGAAACAGTCCATGGCCTTAGCGAACGCGACCACTTTAGGCAATTTATTAATAAAATAATGAAAATTTACATAAGCTTCTCTCCCGAATGGTCACCTTAGAAATGACCCTCCATTATCTTTAAATAGATATCATGGACCAAACGGATGTTAAGCCGCAGATCAAGTTTCGGTAATACCGAGGAGAGAATGAACCATCAGATCACTACATATCGTGACCGTCAGATTGTAAGTTACAAAAGTACATAGTAAAGAAACACAGTTTACCTAACTCTACACTAGATCAAGTTATACTTAACTATTTCCCATGTGTCGGAATATCGTAGCAACATATTCATAAGCTCATTCAAAAGGATCACATTCAACCAATCTCCCCACCTTGCGGGAGTCCAATTGTGTTGGTGTAGAAGAAGAATGAGACACAGACATTGTATTCATTATAGAGCCTTGAACAAAATAATTATGAAGAAAAAAAAACCCAATACCTTAGATTAACGATCTTCTTGATCAACCTAAGGGTGACAAGTTCTTTAGTAAGATTGATCCCAAGTCAAGCTACCACCAAGTTCCAATTAAGTAAACAATGTATGGAAGACAACCTTCAAATCTAAAAGATACCATTTTGAGTAGTCGGTTATTCCCTTTGGCTTGACTGATGCTTCAATCATAGTCAAGAGATATAAATTATGGTATCATAGATGCATTCACAAAATATTTTGTGGTTTCATATTCGGATTCCATACTCATCTTTAGTCAAACCTAGGAAGAACATTTGCAACACATTTAACATGTCCTGAGTACCCTGCAACAACAAAAATTGTATTCCAATTTAGAGAAATGTTAATTTCATATGTAGATAATTCAATATTTGAGATAAATCATAGATGAACATAGGGTGCATGTGGACCCAACCAAGATTGAAGTAATTCAAAATTTGTAGAAAATATGCTAGTAGGTTAACCCGATAATGCAATATAAATCAAAGCAGAATACTATAACCTACTTCTACTATCAATTTGTGGAAGCTTAAATATTGAGCTGAACAATATAACTAGAAGAAGAAGAATCAATCGCACAATACACATGAAAATACTTTTGGGAAAGCCTCAGCTAAAAACCCCACACTATTTTATTTTCACACACTGGAAATACATAGGAATTATACAAAGCCTTAGCTCTCACAACTAGCCATCTCTCAATACAATCCTCATAGATGCTCATAGGAAATCTTTGCTTCTCTCCAACCTTCCTCTCTTCCTTCCAAGCTCCTATTTCCTTGCACTGTTCCTAGTGGATGATTCTTTTGTTACCATGTGGATGATCTCCTTCTACCAAGTGGAACACTCCTCCAAAACTGTGCAATCCTCAAGGATGAATAATGTGACTACATGCATGAGTTTCATTTATAAGAAAACACATGCAATTGATAGTACACTATCCTTGACATTAATCTCAACTGGGTCTTTCTCAGAATAGACATGCATGAGTTTCTGATGAGGGAATCTTCAGTTAACTAGAGTAGCACTAGTTGAGTGCATGCATGCATCAACTGACTGTTAACTCACTATTAGTTCCTCAAACAGTTTGGAACTAATTTAACTGGACTTAACTTAGTGAACTGAGTTAACTAATTACAACTCAAATATAACTCAATCTTGTCTCCTTAATTTAAGGAATAACTCTTGCATGACTTCAAAAAGACTTCTAACTCGAATTTCTCCAACTAATTAATTTAAAATAAATTAATTAATTATTTCCAAGTAGCTGTTAAGACTAAATTCGATTTTAATTCACAATTCAATTCAAGGAAAAATTAAATTGGAATATTCCTATTGCCATATTTCAACACTCCCTTATAACAAGAAAGGGATTATCTGCCACCCTGATCCTATCTCTATGGAACTCGAATTTGCACTTTGACAATGCCTTTGTCAAAATGTCAACATCTTGCTCCTCTATCAAAATATACTGCAACAACATGATCCTCTCGACCTGTGAAAAGCCACGGGCAACAAATCTTGCCTTATGCTTCTCCACACTACCATCAGCAGCTTGCTTTACCTTGTAAAGCCAATGGGAACTCACAACTAAATTGTTCTTCGATCACGGAACCACGTCCCAACATTGTTATGAACTATGGAGTCATACTCCTCCACCACAGCATCAACCCAAATCGGCTACTGCACTGCTTCCTTAAAGGAAGAAATCTCGGTCTCAACACATTCCCCAGCAAGGGCCATGTATCCAGTGTACCTCTCAAGTGACCTCCTCTGTCTGCGCTGAGAAGATGGTGCTCCCACATTCTCTCTCGCATCCTACAACAATCTGTCAACTTCTCTTGTGCGCTTAATATTGAGAGGCTAGCAAAATCTTCCTATATTTTATAGTAAAGTGATGAAAGATTTCTTTTACTATTATTAGATTTTTTTTTTTTTTTTTTGTAAAAGTATACATGATTTGTCATAGTTTTAGTGTAGGTTGCTAAATTAAATTTTAGTGTCATCTATCTTTCAATTATATAATTAGCATTCTACTATGATCTAATTTAAATTTTCAATGCAATGAAATAAGATGATAGATAAATTATATTTCTAAGACTTTCATCCATTAATTTTATAGAAATTTCTAAATTTCTAATTAATTTTTTTTTCAAACTATGTGAATAACATTCTCTTAATTTCAAAGAGTCAAGATTCTATAAATATATGGAAAATTAGTATAGGATTAAAATAATTTCAAACAATTGAAGTAAATTTGATAAAAGAGACATAGTTCATAACCTCTTAGAGAAGTATGAAGTATGTTACATAATGATAAATTTATATATATAACTACAACATAATAAAAAATACATGTTATGTGTTGATTATCATAATAATACCACAAGTGATTTAAGTGATTTTAGTTATTGAAATCTGGTCAGTTGCTTCTTGCACAACAGAGTCGTTATTGAAAACCTCTCACACTTTTCAAAGTGTTTTATAGGTAGAAATTGAACCGACAAACATTCTATAGACCAAGTCGAGAAGAGTCCTAATACTTAGATAATGGGCACACCATATTGCTTGGAGGGCTCATCAACAAAACCAATAGTGGTTTGGGAGACCGTTCTTTTCTGGTTTTCAAATTCAAGAATGGGTCCCTCAATTAATTTTTATCGTTGAATTTGTGCAGGTGTTATTGACACAGATCCAAAAGAGAGATCTTGTGGGGGTAGGGGTCCCTCATGCTGTGAGATCTTGTTGGTCTTGGTCACATCTTATTTGCGATATTGATTTTTGGTTCAAAATAATCATCTTTTTTTAGCACATATCATTTGCCATGTTCATTTTTGGTCCAAAATAACCATCTTCAAAATCACATTGACGTTCTAAAATGCTGCCAAGCACATTGACTTGCAATACTCTCCCTGAAAACCATAAAAACCCAAACATTGAGTCAAATCATATTAGTTCTGGTATTTTAGGCGCACAAGTTGCACCCAACGACCCCTCAAAATAGGTCTTTTATTAGAAGAGTTGGGTTGGAGCTGTTGAGTGCTACCGAGTGGAGGAATGTTGTTGAATGCAACCAACCAGGTTTGTTTTCCTCCCTGGGTCTTTTATTAGAAGAGCTGGGTTGGAGCTGCCGAGTGCTACCGAGTGGAGGAATGTTGTTGAATGCAACCAACCAAGTTTGTTTTCCTCCCTGCATCTTGCCGGAACTCTACCAATACCCATCATGCAAGTGCGTGATGTCTAAATGCGAGATGTAAGGAACCAATGCATGCCTATTTTACACTTTTATTCGCCATGTTCCTCCTCTCTCCACCTGCCGACAGCTGAGCTATTTGTTTGGAAGGATCCCATTGCATGCTAGTTTTTGCACTGTTATTCACCACATTTTCTCCCCACTCCACCTGCCGACTACTGATTTTTGTCTAAAAGCAGTGCCATTGGATGAATGTCCGTCTTGTGACATGTCTGAGCTTATTTTTTCACATGTCTTTCATGCTTACACAGTTCTCGACTCGCCATCTGTTGGCCCTTCGTCTCAGAAGTCTTTTA
This sequence comes from Pinus taeda, assembly GCA_000404065.3. Classification (NCBI taxonomy): domain Eukaryota; kingdom Viridiplantae; phylum Streptophyta; class Pinopsida; order Pinales; family Pinaceae; genus Pinus; species Pinus taeda. The sequence continues at coordinate 116,741 of APFE030579155.1, forward strand.
CGTCTATAAAACCTTTCTCTCGATGGTTGCGAAAGGTTTGGTTCCTCCTTCTCTTCCCTGTGCGTTTTGGCGAAGGGTTGGGTCAGCTTGGATAATCTAACCTGCTCCTCCATGCTCAGAAAGTTTTTTAGAAACCTCCTGAATATCTTGTCATTTTTACTCTCCCCGTTTTTCATTGTCCGGGGTTATTATTGGCTATTTTTACACCCGCTCCAGGTTATCTGGTTTGGTTTGCTGGCAGTTTTTCGAAGCTCTTCCCTTGGCACGCGCTTGGTAAAGGTCAGTTTTTATCAGTTTTTTTTAGTTTTCTCTAAATATCCTCTTTTCATAATATGGTAATAGTAGTAATCCTAGAATTTCATAGTTCATAGATATTGTTAGATATTTATCAAGGATAGAAGTGCAGTATCTCATAATTGTTTCTATCCCTTCCTACCCGTTTCTTTTGGCTAAATATATGATAGAGGGGTAATTCATAGCTTTCTTATCTTGATAATCTCTTTTGAGTTTGAGGCCGGGGGTATTTTGTTGTCTGTTTCATATCCTATCGGCTACCCATGTTCTGGTTTGCCACTTTCGAAGGACTTTGGTTTTCCATTAAAAATTTCAAGAGATATTTTATTGTCACCAAACCTTCTGCAGATTTTCATTTTAAAATAGGCCCTTGGTGGTGTATATATGAAATTTTTTGTTGCTACATAGTCTGCCCGAATTCATCCTCATGAGCAACAATGGTGCTCTGATTCTCCTCTAGTTTTTCCGTCACCGGGTTTGTAGTTTCGGAACATTTCCAATTACTCATTTCGGCTTTATCATACAACTTTGTATTTCTTTGTCCTACTATCTTTGAATGCAACCCTCTTTCTGTTTCCTTCCCCCAACCTGTCTGACAGTTCGGGAAACTTCCTTCTATGGGCTTTCATTATCACTGGTTTCTGTTCGCCGCCATTTCCCTTTTTCTCCATAATCCTCTGCTCTTCGTACTTTGGGTACTGTAGAACCTCATCACCATTTTGACTATTTTCGGTCCTTTTTCATTTATCTTTCCTCTTTCTATTAAATACCTGGAGATATCTTTCCTGAATCCTATCTCCTTGGTATTGTTCCTGCTCTCCCGGGGATTTGCGTCAACTTTATTCCATAAATTCGACGCATGGCTAAATCCCGAGGAAGATTTTTTAACTGGTGTGTGGTATAATTGTCTTCATTAACCCATGTCTCTTTTATTATTCTTGTCTAGTCATCATTTGGGTAGTGGGCTTTTGCTACCTGCTGTGATGGAGATTCTCCATGTGGAATCCGACACGTCGGATTTAGTGAAAGCTGCCATCAAAGTAGAAGCTTTACATTTTGGCACAATCAAAACCTCCAATTGGCACTCCAAGCTAGCCGACCACGTGCTACTCCCTCAACATGTACCTAATCCTGAAGGTGATATTCCCTATGTTTCCCGAAGCAAACATCACCATCGGCCGGCAAAGATTACCCCTCCCCCATCTGCCATATGCCTTGATGGTGTTAAGTTAGTGGACCACATAGCAAGTTTACAATCTCGTGCATTGATTGGCAAATGACACTTCCCCAACATGGAAGATGACCAGATTAGGAAGTGGCTTGGATCTCGATGGCATCCCCTTATTGGTTACACTCCCACCATTGTCTATTTAATGAAAGATTCATACAACTTTCATTTCTTGAAAGTTAAGGACCTCAATACCATTTGGGGCCTCCCTTGGGTGCATGGGTGGAGTTTTGTTGCTCTCCACAAATGGTACATAGGTTTCGAACCCCTTTGAAAGACTCTGCAGAACAATTTCATTTGGGTCAAACTACCTGCCCTTCCTATTGAATCGTAGACGAAGGAATCTCTTTCCTTCATTGGAAACGCTATTGGAAAATTTTTCTATGTTCACCCCAGCTGTCTAGTGTGAAAGATAAATGGGTTGCCAGGATCCTGATTGAGAAAGATTACAGGGGTAGTTTTCCAGACCATATCGACCTATTCTAGGGGGAATTACCTGCTCATCAAAGGCTTGATTACTGGGGAGTCCCATTCAGGTGCTCCCTTTGTCACAAAACAGGACACCTCAAAGATAAATGTCCTCGTCACCCGCATGGAAAGGTATGGAATAAGGAATATAGGGTGAAACACAAATCACAGAATATGGTTTCGTCCCAATGTGATGGGGATGAGGAAAATTTCAACTATAAAAGAGTTTCTCCTTTGGTGGATATCTTCTCCCCTTCCCACTCTCACAGTTATGCCATTTCACGTGATCTATTGGGGGAGCCATCTCATCGCCCTTTCTTCTCCCCCAGGCATCATAAATCCCCCCCCCCCCCCACCCCATTTCTATGCCGAGATCATTTTCCATGGATAATTTGTACAATGAGGGTGCTTGTGACATTCCCTCCCAACCCCCTCCTCCTCCTGATCCATCTTAGGGTATTCCTGTCATCTCCCCTTCTCCTATTCCTAAATCGAGTATCCTTCCCCTTCCGAATACTGACATAACTATTATTCCCTCATCTTCTTCATCTCCTGTTCAATCCAGACATGCCCCAAAGAAATTCTCACCTTCATCCTCTATCCATATAACACCGAATCACTCCTTTCCTTCCTCCAAGGGTAAAACTCCCATGATCTTTGTTTCCCCTCCTACTTCTCCTTTGCCATCCCCCACTAACTCCATGGGCAGTGACCTTGACATGCTCCTTCAGAGAGAATCTCTTAGAATGCTTCCCCTGACCATTCATAAACCTAGAAAGTTGTCTTCTCCTGTCATCAGTGCTAACTCGGCAAGGAATATCACTATCCGCTGAAAACAAAGCAAGGGCAGTAGACACTTCAGAGAGAGGAAGGGCATCTCTAATCTTGATTTTCAGGATTCTTCCCTTATCGACATCCCAATTTCCAATCTTCCTGAAAGCGGGCCTCTTAGAGCAAATTTGCCCAGGGAGAGTTGTAAATGATGAACATTCTCTCTATCAATATAAGGGGTCTTGGGGCAAACCTGAAGTTTCTTGCTCTAAAAGATTTATTTCTTTCTTCTCCTTACAAGATAATCTTAGTACAGGAAACCATGCACGCTCGATAGGATACAATTTCTTTTTTCAGGCATATGCTCCCAACCTGGTACATTTCGGTAACAGAGGCAGCAGGTCTATCTAGTGGTTTAGCGGTTCTCTAGGATTCGAGATGGATTTCTGCAAAAACATTTCGATGTCTTGAGGGTATCTTGATTATTGCCAAATTTCGTGGCAGTGCTGACACGATCCACATTCTAAATGTTTATGTGCCATATAAAGATTGAACTTCATATTGGAACTGTTTCCTTACCTCTGGAATTATGGAAATAGATTCGCTCCTCATCACTGGTGATCTAAACTATACTTTGGGCCCGGATGAAATTTGGGGAAAGGGAAAAAAAGTTGACCCGGTCGGTGAGAAAATCAAAGAGGCTTTACTGCAATTCAACTTTGTAGATATTTGTCCTAAGTCTTTATTGCCTACGTGGGACAATGGTAGGATGGGGGATGCTTATATAGCTAAAAGATTGGACAAGTTCATCATTCACAGAAAGTTGTTGGAAAATTTTGGCCTTCCATGCTCACATATTCTACCAAGTTTTATTTCTGACCATCATCTGATCTCATTACAATGGTCGGTACAATATTCTTGGAAAAATTATCCTTTTAAGTTTAATAGAATATGGCTTGAAGATGAATCCTTCAATAATATGATCCGAGAAACATGGCTATCTTTCGATCCTTTGCTTGGATCTACCCCTTCGGACAATTTGATAGGGAAAATGAAGAGTTTACTGGTAAAGGTAAAGGAATGGCAGGCTATGAAAAAGCGATCTAACTGTTTAGAGCTGCAGGACATAAAGAAAGAATTAGAATCCATTGCCTCTGGTATGTCCTCACAGCCCCTCCCATGGAATGTCCACTCACGACTTTGGGAACTAGAAGAAAAGAAGCAGAAGTTACTATCCATTGAAGAAGCATCATGGCGACTCAAAATTCATGCCACGTGGTTAAAGAAGGGCGATAAAAACAAAAAATTATTTCATCATTTTGATAACAAAAGACGTGAAACAAATTCTATATGGAAAATTAGGAAAGAAGATGGCAATTTTTTTTTTCACACAAGACGAGATCTCCAGAGAAGCCGTTAATCACTTTCAGAAGGCATATCATCAGGGCTCCCACAGAGAGTTAAATGATATAATGTGGGGTATCGATCCCTTTCCTAGTATGTTTGATGAGGGAGAAAATGACCGTTTATTTTCTGTTGTATCGGAGGAAGAATTACTAGCTGTTATGAAATCTTTTAAAAAAGATAAATGTCCTCGTCCTGACGGCTAGATCATCGATATTTTCATCCATTTCTTTGACATGATGAAAAGAGATATATTGGGGATGGTTGAAGAATCCAGAATGAGGGGCAAAATTAGTCATATCTTTTTCTCTACCTATATTGCCTTGATCCCAAAAAAAAAGAGACTCCTTATCTTTTTCAGATTTCAAGGCAATTTCTTTATGCAATACTGTTTATAAAATCATCTCTAAAGTTATTGCTGAAAGGATCCATGGCATCCTCTCACATTATCTTACAAAGGAACAACACGGCTTCCTAAATGGCAGGAATATATTAGAGGCAATGGCAATAACACAGGAATGTTTACACTCAATGCATACAAAAAATATTAGAGCTGCCATTCTGAAAATAGATCTCAAAAAGGCTTACGACTGCCTTGACTGGAGCTATCTGAGGTGTCTTCTCATTAAGATTGGGCTGAATGATCAATGTACAAATTGGATTATGGCATGTGTGGAAAGAGTCAACTACGCCATCCTCATAAATGGAATCCCTACTTCTTTCTTCATGACTGCAAGGGGTCTCCGGCAAGGCTGCTCCCTTTCTCCCCTTCTTTTTATACTTGTTATGGATACTCTTAGCCTTCATATAAGAAGAGTTGTTTCCATGGGGATTGTTAGACCTCTCACCATAAACAGAGGAAACTCCTTCGCACATAACCTATTCGTGGATGATATTCTACTTTTTGCTATGCTCGTTAGACAAACCATGGCATATTCTGCATGACATATTAATATCTTTTCAAAGGGTAACAAGTTTATGTATCAATGAAGGCAAATCATCCTTTCACTACAGGAAGGTCAATATGGATGATATGGACTACATTTCACAACTCTATAAGATTTAGGCTATATCTATCAAAGAAGGTATGAAATATTTGGGCTATCGATTGAAACCCACGGGTTACTCCATATCTGACTGGTCATGGATCCCCAATAGATTTTATAAAAAGACATCAGGATAGGAATTCAAATGTCTATCTTTAGCTGGTAGGTTGATTCTCACTCAATCAGTGCTTGCTCAAATTATTGTCTATTGGGCACATCTATATTTCATCCCTTCAGGTATCATTAAAAAATTAAACAGTTTAATGGCCATTTTTATATGGGGGGGTTGCAAATAGAAGAGGAAATTCCATCTTACAAAACTGTCTAACATTTCCCTCCCCAAAAAAATGGGAGGCTGGGGCATTATGAACCTTAGTCGTTTTGGTTTGGCACTCTTATGTAAATCTCTATGGAGAGCAGTTTTTGGAGATAGCTTATGGAGTAAAGCTATTAAGAGGAAATATCTGGGGAGTAAAGATTTCATATATTGGTTCAGGAATAGATCACTGGGTCCTTCACAAGGGTCGGCTATCTGGAGGAGCTTCCAAAAGGTTCTACATTTCTTCTTCAAGAATCTGGTATGGAAATTTCAAACAGGGAACAACATTCTCATCAGCATCGACTCTATCATGGGTGTAGAGGTGGAGTCCCCTTTCCCTCAACAACTTCTAAATTTCTTTCATCAAAAAGGTTTATTTTTCTGGTGACAAGTCATACAAGTTTGGCAAGGAGGCTTTCCTAGATGGAAATCTGCTACGGAGTTGGGTCTCAATGACACATTGGCTCCACAATGGGATAAGGCTATCTGGGATATGAATCATGCCGAGATATTCAGATTAGAGGAAAACGACAGCATGGTCTGGCCGGATAAAAGGGGCAGGACCAATGTTTTGGTCAGAGAGATATATCTCTCCTTAATTGAAGATCAACATGTGTTTTCCCGGAAAATATTTCCAAATAATTTCTCGAAAGCCCGCTGTCCATTAAAAATTACACTTTTTTCCTGGTTAGTATTTCATAACAAAAACCTTACTTGGCCAAATCTTCAAAAAAGGAACTGGCACAGCCCAACTATCTGCTCAATTTGTCTATCTGAGATAGAAGACAGTATGCACATGTTTCTTATCTGCCCTCTCACACAGAACCTATGGAAGCAGCTGGCTACACACTTTGGATTCACTGTCATTCCTCATTCCTCCATTATGGATGCTTTCGAATGGTGGGGTGCCCAGAAAATCGTCCGGCGGCCCATCCCACTCATTGTATGTTGGTTTGTTTGGAAATGGCGAAATAGAAAACTCTTTCAAAATTGCAGGGAGGATTTCAAGCACTTAATCGATAAAATCATCCCCTTTTATCTCTCAGTCCTCCCATATATCCCTCAACAATTGAAACCACATGCTATTGCTGACGTCCTTCCTCAGCATACCTTCCCGAGAGCCTATTTTGACGGAGCTGCAAAAGATGGACGATGTGCATGTGGTTTTTATATTTGCATTGATAAGGACCAACAATATTCTATCTACTGGAACGAAGGTCATGGGTCTAACAACAAAGCTGAGGCCATGGCTCTTCATGGTCTTCTCATCTTCTGCTCTTTTTTGGATACTGGCCCTATTCAAATCTTCGGGGACTCCAAGATCATCATTGAGCATGTTTCCGTAAAATAGTCTATAAAAAATGACAATCTTACTGGATGGTTGCACAGGGTTTCAACATTGTTGAAGCCCTCACTCTTTCCTATCTCTCATATCAAGCGTTCTCAAAATGAGGTGGTGGATGAGCTGTCAAAGAAAGGCTTGCAATCACAATGCGGTATGTGGCACCTGAACATCACTGTAGAATCCAACACATACTTTATTCATCCTTTCTCTATGCTGGATATATAGATCTGTAATTATCCTGGTATATTTCATGATCTCATTCACTATATTCTATCATATCACCAGGTACTATGTTTTTTGACCTTATACCTCTTTGCATTAGAATCATCTTTTTCATACAATGTTCTTTTTTTATCTATCAACATACATGCGAGCAATGAATCTAATAGAATGAATTTGTTAAATGTATAGCTTCATCTATTTCTCTTCTGGCCAGAAATATTTGGCATTTTCTCCCTAATGTATATGTGTTTCCATTATTTTTAATATAATCAATATATCGCTTTTCCTTCCCCACAAAACCATTGGCTCGGAGTGATTTAACAACAAAGCCAGAATTAATCAGTCGATATAGGTCAGTCCAATATACCATATTGTTATTGCTACTATAATATCAAGTATCAAGTTAGATTACCATGCGAATTTTACATTCATTAACACTTGTGTCAAAGTATCTTTACAATTTTTTTAGTGTAAATGCTAGTAATATATATTTGGTTACCAAATTACCTCTAGTTAGCTAAATGCTGACGTCAAAATAGATCATGTTATTAAACTTTAGTTAAAATTAAGATAAAAAATTGTCGTGATAAGGAAAACTGAACTCGTTGACTTATCAGGAGTGCATATAGGAAATAATTTCCACCACTTTATTTATTATTTTTTTACACTTCGTAATTTTTTTAGATATATATAATTATTTCGTATATTTTATATATATATAATAATTCCTTCAAATGATATATATAATTGGTTCACATGTGTGAAAAATCCATCCAGTTACAAGTATAAAACAAAATACAATTTAACTAACACACGGGTGAATCTTCAAGGTTAAGTTGGAGGGAACTTATTGGGTTGAAATTTTGTTTTTTTAGTATTTTATATATGTTCGGTTTTTAAATATTGAGGTTTGTGTTTTGTTCTTTTAATATTTATATAAAATTGTTTAAAATTTTATTAATAATTTTATCAATTATTATTACATGTTTAAAGATTTATAAATATTTGAAATAAGATCATGTTAAATTATTATATATTTTTAAAATATTATTTAAATAATTATTTAAAATAATTTATAATGATGAGAAATATTATTATTTGAGTTATTTATAATATTTGAATTAAAATGGTATATAATTATTATTTTAATAATAATTTTGAAGTCCGAATAATAGCTTTGAAGTTTGTTGATAAAAAATATTTAAACATATAAATTAAAATAATATATGGTAATGGTCATAATGAGTATATTTTTGTAAATGATTAAAAAATTGTATAAGAAATATCTGAACACATTAATGAAAAAAATTGGTGCAATAAATTATTTGAACCATAAAAAGTTATTGTACACCATAATTCATTGCTAACACTTATTAAAATGGTAGATCCCAAAAAAAAATGAAATCTATTAACCGTACAAATGTCCATAGTCACTGTCCATCTGCAATAGCTGCTGCGCAATCAATATTTCTAGAGCTATCACTCTATTAATGACTCATTTCTGCAGCTATCACTCTATGAATGCAAGAGGCAGTATATGCTACTTGTCAGATTTTGTATTTGCCTAAATTCAATCCAGGCATTAATGGAATTATAACCCAAAAATATTGATAATAAAAGCTATCCATCTGCAATCCGAAGATATCACTATATACATACTACTTTGATATTCAGCTATTAATTGTTATTGAAATTATATTTATTGTAAATTCCGAAAATATTTCACAATCTCATCTCCTAATCCTCAGGTTTCAAAACATTCTTGACATTTTCAATTCAAATAAAAAAATCCTTCCATTGGAGACACCCTTCCCAGCATCCAAGCATCCGTGAGATTCCATGTGTAGGATGGAGAAAGAACCAAATGCAGAGACATAAAGGAGAGGGAGAGAAGAAGCAAATGCAGAGGTATAAATGGCGAGTTACGCATCATTCTATAAGTACAGCCTGGACACCATGCTGCTCATCGTCTTAAACGCGTGGACACTCTGACCTCCACCGCGTAAAAGCTCTCTGGTTTGCCATTGAACAAAGTGATAGGAAGCTGCATCAACCTCAATTTTGCATAAATAACAAGCATCTAACTGCAGAGCATTTATGGCAGTATGTACTCGCATATGCAACATAGAATTTATAGATGCAGCACACTATATGCATATACTGTCATAAATGCTCTGCAACTAAGTGTTTATTACTGCCATGTGTTAAACTGTGCACCTGAAAGAAGAAACGTCCCAACATTCACTATTCAGATGACAGAGGAAGAAGCCCATCCTGTCAAAACGTCCCTGAAAGCCACTTGGAAGTTCAGAAGCACCTTGACACCTGAGCTAACCTCATATCACAGCACTACTTAACTCTGAGCTGCTGTAAACTTTCTTCCCTGTGCCTTTGGTGGAGTCTTTTGGCCGCTTTTATATATCCAGAAAATCCCTGTTTTGGAAGACTAGATGTTGATTTCCTGGGGGCGTCCATTCGTGATCTATCGGCAGCACACAGAAATAGAAATGTGAATAGTGAGGTAGCACATAGAAATAATAGAATGTGATAAGAATGAAGGTAGGCACAATCCTTCTCGATGGCGTTTACTCATGAGATACGTATACAAGTGACTGAGCTTTGTGTTTGTGTGCACATAGCAAATGGCTGCACAATCAGGATTTTTCTTTTCACTGTAATGGGCAGTGAGCCGAAAGTTGTTAGTCCTTTTATATTCAGATTTTTTATTATTTTAATTAATAATTAAAAAAGTACAGTGATGTGTGGTTTTACGGTAAATTATTTAGGCGAAGCTTGGGAGACGAAGTTTAAATTTTATTGAGTATACTCACCTGCTGTGGTGGAAGCTAAAGGGGCGGATTCCCCAATCTTCTCTTAGTGGCATGTGACTCTGCTCTTGCTAAAATCATAGGATCTTAGTATACCCGACTTGCAGTGGTTGGACATACCCCTGGTGTTATAGAGGCAGCTACTCTTTCTAAAAACATAGGATCTTAATATACCAGACTTGCAAATGAGATCCTTAGTCTCCCATAAATTAAAATTGCAGTGGTTGGACATACTCCTGGTGTTATAGAGGCAGCTACTCTTTCTAAAAACATAGGATCTTAATATACCAGACTTGCAAATGAGATCCTTAGTCTCCCATAAATTAAAATTGACAATTACTGATTCACCATATAGTAAAAAAAAATAATTAAAAACATATTGCTCTTAAATATAAAAGAAATAAAATATATACATCTCTGCCCCCAAGATTCCATAATCTGAATGGAAAGTTCAATACTCAGCAACTAACATTTATGTAAAACAGCTAGATGGCTGAGACAGAATTCTAAAATTATGCTTTAATCTTTATCGTTTAATAATATATTATTCCGTACTTTCGTCAAGGCTTAGAGTTTTCTCCCATGGTTTAAGTTTTCTTATTTTGCATTCGTTGATTTTTATTTTATTTTTTTAACCTAATGAAAAACAAAGTTTTGAAAGTTGGTCGATTTTGTATTCGATTATTATTATTTTTTTTTAATTTGATGTTAAAATAATGTGTATATTTTTTCCTTAATATATTTTATATATATATAAATTTATATTTTAATATTTTTAAAATTTTTTCAAGTATTATAAATTTATTAAAAATTAAAAAATTTATATTTTAATAGTTATAAACATAAACAAAATTTTAATTATTTACAATCTGTTATTTTGGAAGTTATAGAAGTATTATGTGACACTATTATTTTCAAACAATATATTATGCGATAGTGTATTATTCTTTGACACTAAATCATTCCTTAATCTACTCCCCACAACCTAGAAAGCCACCACTTCACCACCTTGAAATCTAAATGTAAAAGAGGTAAAGGAATATGGAAGAACCAACTTTTCTAACTATTCTTAAATAAAATGCCTTTGAAATCTAAATACAGAAGGGGCAAGGGAATAAGAAACTGTAATATCATCTGTGGGAGTAGTTTTGAGAAAAAGTGGATGGAACTCCACTATCTGAGTGTATATGAGTGGAAGTTTCCATAACCTAAAAAAAATAAAATGAGGATAATAGCTCTAGAATCCTTATGCAATGTCAAATAAAAAAAATGGAAACAACTTTACTAATTTTGTATGCAGTTAATAAATATCTTGTTATATGAAAAGAAAGAATATTACTTACTTTATCATGACTAACTATGACCATTGATTCCTTCAATTGGCTCACCTTTTTTACTTAAAATTTATTCAAGCTTGATTTAAAAGCATCTTAGTTGGATATCTCATGTATGTTTAATGATCACTTCCTTTGTTTACACAACTTCAAATGGGGCAACCCATATCATTGTAGCTTGTGCATATTAGAGCCTACAATGAAGTTCAAAAAATATCTTTCTCCTCTTAGCTTTGTTTATTGATTTTTTCTCATAAAAATTATGGTGGTAGACAATTATCACTCTGTCTTCACTATTAAAAAGTGTTTATGGATGTTATCCATGGAAATATCACAAGGAATTTTATTAAAACCACCATTCATACCTTGAAACAACTTGAAAATATCGAAAAAAAAGCCATTTAAACTTTCTTATTAAACAATGGTAGATCCACTGGCTCTATCTCTCCTAGCTGCTTCTCCTGAGACATTTGTTTGTATTTGTACTTCAAACCTAGTTAGGGTATCAAATATTTTTCTTGACTGTAAAAATTCTCAATGACTAAAACAATGAGATTCATATCAACAAAATGAACTAAAGAAGACAAGCTTTGTTTTGGAGATGAAAAGTCCAAGATTTATTACAAAATATGTATCATAGGAGGAAAGAAAAGCACGCATCTAAGATTTTTTGCAAACCTGTTGAATATGGTTCATGTTAAAGAAATTCACAGAAGTAGTTTTGATGCCAAAGATGCATCTTTCCAAAAGAAATAAGATGGAAAATGGCTTAAGACAATGAAAAATGAACCTAGATTGCCAATGTGGAGAATCCTAACTCTACCTTCATAGAACCTAGCCTCAAAAGGCATTCACAAACCACTAAAACTTTTCGCTTTGCTTGGAACCTTCTTTTTTTATACATGAAAACAAAAAAAAATTTCAAGAAACACATTTTTTTCATGTATTTCCAATTTATTTCATTGTGGGTCTATCAAAAGTATGTGGAGTGGGTACTCGTTGGATGTGAAATTTAACTATGCAGATCTAGTGAATGTATACACTTAATTTGAGTAAAGCTATAGGGATATAAGTAAAAAATATGATTAAAAAAAATAGTTCTATTTCTTTCCATTTGAAAGTCCATAACTCTCACTTTATTATTTTACCTATTATCAGGGAAAATTTTAAAGATGGAAAATTATCTTCAAGTTTAAAAACATTGGTTAATTTCACTAGTCCCTAATATGCAAACTATAAAATGTTTATTGATACATATGTAAAATTATTCAAATTTATAATGATTTTATATATACCCTCTATATAATGTTGGCGATTTTTAAGCTAAAATAATTTATATTGTAAAATTTGGGCAATCATTTTTATAAAAAATAGAAATTGGTGAATCTTTTTTGTGGAAAATTCATGGAAAATTAGCCAACATGGGAATATTAGCCCCTAAAATTTTACATGCTTATTATTTTATCATTTTCCTTAGGATGCCCAATTTAGACCTCAAATTTCCTCTAATACTTGTAGAAGCTAATTTAAAGCCACATGGCACCTCATCATAACCTCCTTGAAAGGAGGTCAATGCTCATGTATGTGAGTGTGAACTTGCTTGTGAAATATGCTAAAAGGTTTACATTAGCCCTAAAATGGTGAAACATGTCTCCGAATATGTGAAGTTCTTTAGAGAATGTGTAAAGGCCCCCAAATTGAAGTCAATGGCGACATATGCTTAAAAACATAGAAGTACTTTCAAATGTGTAGAAGCTCCAACAAGTATATTGCAATACCCTAATTCATCACATGAATGAAATTTTAGATGAATTTTCACTTTCATCCATGTTTATAATGTACTATCTTATCAACCATGATGAACCATGAAAGATGCCCAACTAAAATCCAACCTTTATATCCATTCCAAGATTTTTCTCATAACTTGTAGTTATAACTCATCTCTAAAAAGTTAAAAATCCATTGGCTATGCTTCTTCAGAGAAAAATTCATGTGGAAATGAAAAAATTAACATGATCTCATCCATTAATATCTCTTTGTGCTTTCACTAAATTAAATTTCATGTGGAAATGAAAAAATTAACATGATCTCATCCATTAATATCTCTTTGTGCTTTCACTAAATTAAATTGATGTTGACACTAATGGCTCATCCATTAATATAATATTCTCTCTGTGCTTCCACTAAGATTTATCAAGAGGAGATGAAAGGACTAATGCTTCCACTAAGATTGGTCATCTTACTTGTATTTATTTATGTATTTATTAGTATAGTACATAGTCAAATTGCTAAAATATAGTAAAAAAAGTGTTTGGAATGCATTTAAGATGAATGGACTAATGCTTCTACTAAAATTTATCCTCTTACTTTGTATATATTTATTGGTGTAGTACATAGTCAAATTACTAAAATATAATAATAAAAGTGTTTGGAATGCATTTAATATCTTATTCTTGAGGAAATAAATAAAAATAGAGTACAAATGCAACATAGTTCTGTTCTTTATTCATATTTCTATTGATCCAATCTCATAGTCTTATGTTTTTCCTTAAAAAATTATCCTTATCTAAGGATTCAGAATAATGTTGTTTATACTCTTCACATTTACTTGGAAAATGATAACAAATTATAATTGTAATAACAAATTACAATTATAATAGCTGAACGACATTAATGAATACTTTGTACTACTATAATTTTGAACATCGTCATTATTATTTATAAATAGCATTCCTCTCCATATGCAAAACTCAGAAATAAAATGATATAAATAAATTATTAAAAAACACCCCATAGATATAACTATAACAATATAATGAAAAAAACATCTATGCTTGCTTCCAAATAAAAAAAATTAAGAGATAACTACATGTAATGTAATGCTGGGATATCATGGGCACAAAGAAGAGACAGATTGTGTAACTCTGGAATGTTTACATTGATAATTGACTTTGCCTTTTAAACAAATATATAATTGAACACAAAAGTATTCTAGGACTTTACAGACAAGAATTAAGAATTAATAGATGTCTTGGCAATCCATCTCTGTCCTGCATTTGGAAATCAACTCTTGTTGCTAAAAAATGATTTGTATGGACGACCATACTTCTGTTATGGAGTGGCTGATATCTAACCAGATGTCCTCTTTGGCTTGGGCCAAAGTGTTTGCCATTAGAGTCTTACTCTCTAATTGTTTAACCTTTAGTTCTAACCTGTGTGATTTTTGCATTTCTTCTACATAAAAGGTGTCATTTCTTACCTTCTGTGACCCCAGGGTTTGGAACTTCTGGAGTAACTTTTCATTCTGCTGTTTTCTTGCCTGTAACTCCTGTGATAACCTTGTTGTTTCAATTGTTGCTAATGATGAAGCAATGTCAATGGAAGATGATCTTGGCTCTATACTTGCTATGGGAATTGTTGTTATTGGGGTCACAACAATCTGTGCTGCCTCTTTTTCCTTGAGTAGTTATTCTATTTTCTCTTCCACATTCTTAACTTGTATGTTTTGGTTAATAATGATTTTCAACATCTCCTCTCTATGCTATTCATTTTTTGCCATCTCTCTGGTTTTTGGATCCTCAGTTGAAGGCAGTTTCAACTGTTTCTTCAAGGTTGTTATCTCTGTATTCTTTTTCTTGATTATTTCTTCAATTTCTTTACAATATTGGGGATCATATCTAATTTTAAAAATAATATCTTCTAAAGATCTTATTTTTTTATCTTTAGCGAAAGATGACAAATTTTCAATCTTAGTTGTGACTGCACATTTGACAAGGCAGTTCTGAGCTTAGAAAGAGTCATGGAAGTTGTAGTCATGGTTGAAAATAACATTTCACTTGATTACCTGTGAAAATCCACTTGATCTCAGTTGTGACTGAATAATCTCCATAGGTTCAGTTGAAGGAGTTGAAGAAGTAGAAGGAGGTTTGGGATCAGTGGTCCCTGCTGATGAAATATCTTCTAAATCTCCAAGATCAACTATTTCTAGTGGCTTGCTCCTTGATGACATTGACAATCCGGTGTTCAATTTCTTCTGTAGTATTGAGTACTCTTTAATTGTTTCTATAGCTGATTGAGTTTCCTCTCTGGATATTTTGTGTTGAGTACTCTGAGTGACTAGAGTATTTACCTGTGGAGTGGTTATAACCTATTCATCTACTTCTAAGGGAGTTCCTTCATACCATTGTTCCTGGTTCATAAACTTCTCCAATTTTGGCCTCGGAGTATGATTGTAAGGTGTTGCCTTCAATTGAACTCTTAGGGCTGAAATGATACCAAAAGGATCATAAGACCAAGTGAAGTTTGGCTAGAGGTTCATATTCTTCAACAATTTGTCTACCTCTATGCTTGCAAACCCAGTATTAGAGATGAATGTCCCTACCTTGGCCTTGAGTTTGAACTGTGACTTTTTCTTACCTAAGACAAAATGGAGTTCATCCATATTTATCATCTGCCTGATGTATTCCAGTGAGAATATCCTCATTGGCACATACTTAGGAAGTTTGTATGGAGCTAACTCACTGCCATATATCCTGATTTCAGTGTAGTTTTGGTACAGATACCAGTCACTAGTCTTGGTCTATTACGATAGGTGCAATGTTTTCTTAATTTCTTCTCCAATTTTGGGCTCTGTCTGGCTATTAAGTAATTGAAGAACTAGATGTAAAAAAGAATCTATAAACTGAGAGAATGTAAACTTTGATGATGATGTTCTGACTAACTCTGTCCAGTGAATCAATGATTGATTCACTCCTTGCGCATCTTACCTATTAAGCTGAATGTGCAATGAATATCCTTGCTGAAAAAAGAGATCAAATGAATTATGACTGAGCTATATCTAAACACTCCTTGTGTGGTAAAATTCATAAATTGTTTGTGTATATTATCAACCAAGAATTGGCTATAATTATACATGAAGATAGGTTGATATTCCTTACTAAAAATGGAAAAGATTCCAAGGATGGATTCATCAACAAGTTGATCATTTTCATAGCCTAAGAAGTATGACAACAGGGAGATGATATGTCTAGTGGCTTCAGGGAACATAGAAGATGAATAAGGTGGGTTTCTCATGGGTAATTCAACATCTTCTAGCAGAAAGACATAAAGGTCCATGAGAGCTACTAGTGATATATAGTTGAGGGAGTTAGATGAAGGTATCGGTATCATCAGCATTTGGTTTATACTCTAAGCAGTAATGGTGACCAATATGTTTCCATCCTAAGTCATCATTGTTCTCTGCATAGGATCATACCTGGCCTGACACCAAGTGATCAAATCAGGGAAATGATGAGTTTTGGGAAAGGAGAATAGGGGCAAAAGTGTCTCCCAGAAACGAATGGGATCTTCCTTATCTATGTATTTCTGCTTTAGCCATAGATGCAATTCATGGAAATCGAATTCGCATTCACAGTCTGTGACTTTGAATAGGGACTCTGCAAGGGGAAGATGATCCAAGTTGATCAAGGCTGTAGATGGATTCTCTTCTTCAACATTTTTCTATGTTTTAGCTTTTGGGGCCATCTTGCTGTAGGGGAAGAAATATAAAAACTAATTCAACTGAAGGATGAATGATGGGAAAAATATAAACAGGGTGATTAGAGCTCTTGGTGAAATGGATCGAAGCAGAAAAGTAGTAAATGGTAGAGCAATGGGCCATTTAGGAGTAGAATTTAGCTTAATTTACCATTTAAAACTTGACCATAGGCAATTTCTTGTGGAGGAGTAAGTTTAATATTCCAATAGGAGGGTAAAATAGTTAAATGAGGCTGGAAATGGGATGGGAGTGTATGGTGCAACAACTTTATGACATGGTGTATTGTGAGTGGATGAGGGATAATAGAGGGGTAACAGATTTATGACATGGCAGATTCCATATGGAAAAGGGGGTAACGGGCAGATGATATGGCGAGGGGGCACTGATCCAAAAATGGATCCTAGATAAAACTCTAAGTCTAAAAGACTTCATGCAAGAGGTAAAAGGTGCCAAATGGCACAAATCCTTTGTAAATCAGAGGAAAATGAAAGTCGCAGGCTGCTCTCAGAAATCGTCTCATTACAAGGATCCCTCTATTATGAACCCAACCCAACTTAAATGGGCAAAAATAGACTTCAGATGGGAAAGCTATCATAAAATGAAGCTACCCTTTTTCAAAGGAAAAAAGAGGCAAAAATCACTTGAATAATGGGTCTAAAATCCCTTTAAGTCTTCCAAATCTCCCAAAAGGGCAAAACAAACGCAAAAGGAGGACCTTTAGAAATATCAGGTTACACTATTGGGCCTTAAAAACATGGAGAAAACTCTGAAAACAAGGCTATTAGGAGGCTTAAATAGTGGTTGCACAGGGGCCGTTGGATCTAGTAGATCAACGGTCCAGATCCGATCGGCGATTGTAATCGGCGGTGGTAGTCGAGGGGCAATCGAAGGCATAGCGCGATGGGACAGGCCGATGCGATACCGTGATCGCCGACATCAGTAGATCGCAAACGACGTTGGCATCGACCCTGTTAAATGAATAGGCCTCAGGCATGAGCGATTTGCGATTGCGACTTGTCGCAACAAAACATCGCATTAGTCTGTTACAATGGAGTGAGGCCACACACACACACACACATATATATACGGTTGATCCTTTGAACCGGACCCGATAACATTATCAACCATATTGTATGGATCTTGAGATCCGCCCAATGCCACTTTTCAATGTATTTACGTATATTTCATTGTTTAACTAAAATACAAAGGGATGCGATATGCGATGTAAAGCAGACCCAAAAGGGTTCTGAAATGGAAATATATATGATTTTAGACCTACCCAAAGCCATTTTACATTAAATTTAGTTTTTTTCAATGTATTTTAAATACAAAGGGAAAAGCAAGGAGCAGGCCAATTGCGATATGCAATGGCGATCCCCAGGCGGACCCGGTAGTGCTATAAAGTGGGATTATGAATGTTTCAAGTCTGATATATTGTGTTTTATGTGGATTTCCCATGTTTTCACAGGGTTTTCTATGTAAACAGAGAATGCCTGTTACTAAGGACTCAAGCACCGATTGCCCTCACCCATTGCAAAAACAAGTCGTCGCTTCCCTTGAGTACGTTATACAATGATTATTGAACGCCAAAGAAAGGATTCGAGCAGACATGGCTGAAAGTTGTAGAGCCTGAGAGGGAAAATCAACAGGCAGTGCGATTTGGCTTTTAAGCCATGAATGTCAAAGGCACATGGCTGCTGGATTGTTGAATGGTGGCTAAGTTATTGTTTGCTGTTGAATGCTGAAAATAGTAGCATCAGAGAGCCAAGAGAGCAGAGTGATAGAGAGCCAAAGAGCTACTGCGCAAGGCTGCTAAACTGTTGATGGTGGCCAAGTTGCTGAAGCATAGAAGCTAAGGAGGTAGCGTTGAGACAACCAGAAGAAAAAGAGCAGCTAAGGGAGCCTTTGGGATCACTTGAAGTTCAAGTGAAAAACCAGAGAGCATGAAGGTTACAGAAGGCATAAAGAAGCCAGAGCAGGAGAGCCAAAGAACCAAGAGCCCGAGCCAAAGAGCCAAGAGTCAGAGCCAAGAGCCAAAATCATAGCCAAAGAGCCAGAGTCAGAGCCAAGAGCTAGAACCAAGAGCCAAAGAGCCAGAGCCAAGAACCAAGAGCCAAAAGCCAGAGCTTCAAGAGCTAGAAGGGATAAAATGGTATCTGAACCCACTGTTTTTTTACAGAACAACAGGAGTTGAGTCAAAGACTTGTAAAAGATTTACACCATAATCCCAGAGAGCCTAGTTGAATTAACTAGATCTCACGGAGATGTAGCCCAAGAGTTGTGGGTGAACTCCAAATTAGTTTGTTGTCTTATGTGTCTCTTGTTACTGCTGCTTCATTTACTGTTATATGCATTTATATATCAGTTTAAGCATGTTCATATATCAGTACAAACAACATATTTTAAAGCAAATAATCAGCTAAAAACAAATACAAGCATACACCTATATTTTTAAGCATTTCTTAATTCCGCATTGGTTAATCATAAAAGACTTGGGAAAATTCAAGTTTTGGAAGTGGGAGAGGTTCTTGTAAGCTAGACAAGAAGCCTAAGAGCCCCATTTTCAGATCAAGCGCGCTAAACCGTTGGAAGGCTGGAAATTGCCGGTGGGATTTCGATGGGGGGAGGGGGTGTGAAGCGGTTTATGCTTTTAGGCTTTGGGGGTCTGAAATGCTATGGGAGTGACATGTAGCAAGAATAGGTGGCCATTGAAACAACTTTTTAGACCACCTCCTCGCGTTAATGGGAAACAGCTGAAGGGGGACCGAAATGCTACCTCTGTCATTGATCTGGGCGGCATTGATCATGTCCACTGAAAAGTGTCAGACACTTATTTAGCATCAATTTAACTTTTTGTCGTTTTGTGACTTTAGACAAGTAAGCGCCTTTACCCTTTATGAACCTTATGATAAAAGGAAATTAAACTTCAAAATGAAAGCTTAACTTTTGTAATCAAGCTAAACATACTTTTAATGGTGCATTTAAACTAGCTCCCTGAAATTTATTTGATTTTCAACTAAATAAATATTTTTTTCTTTTGTTTGCTTGCCTAACATTTTATTTGGTTTTTCCTTCCTTTTTTAGGGCAATCTAACTTATCATTTTTTCTGATATGGACATGATATAAAATATTCCTAACATTTTGTTTTGTATTTTTATTTTTGTCCATATCCTAACTTAACATTTTAACATATAATATATTTTTTAATTTTTCTAATATGCTAACTTATCAAAACCAATATTTTTACAACACAAACCATGAGCCATAATTTTCCTCTGACTGGGACTTACCTGTGCCAAGATTTGTTTCCCACCACCTTGAGATTGGAGACATTTTGAAGGCCACAGTCGAGATGGGATAGAAAATGGACTTTGACAATCTTCAAGCTTGCAACCAACAACTTCGAGCCGCACCTTGAACCACAATTACCTCCCCAATTTAGTTTTTCTACACCATGAGCTTGTTCTTTCCACCTTGAGTTTATAAACATCGAGAAGCTCACAACGGATAGAGGATAGAGAGGAGCTTTGATGACCTCCAAGGCTGCGACCAACGAAAAGGAGACGAGCTACAAAATCGAGGAGTTAAATCACATAGGACTAACCTGAGAATTGCAAGAAGCTTGAGATAAAACTAGAATAACCTGTGAACTTTGATACAGTAGAGAACTCTCTAAGAAGGTCAAATCTTGATAGTGAAACTAGGATACCAGCTGAAGGTACAGAGCCACCTTGCTAGCTTTAGAGGCTGAAAGTGGTTGATCACTAAACAAAATGTAAGATTGACCTGACATTGTTGAGAGTACCAAAATATGCCTAGAAGTGGTCTAGTTAGAGACTGGGCAAAGAAAATGAGCGTTACAGGCATGACATCCCTGAATAGATGAAACATAGTGCATCTATTTCTTGGAAAAATTCCTTGTAGGATGGCGCTCTAATAATGAAAATATATGGGAGGAAGGACGCTACCTTGCCATGACGCCACTTTCATCTAGAGTTGCATTCAACCTATTGAAATAATTGCGCAGAGCCATAATTAACCAGCAAGTCGAGCAGGATTTGGTGTATAGTAACCAAGGTCGAGTTGATGTGAGCATCATTTGGGAATTTAAGTGATCATGCTTAAATATTGAATGAATGTCTAGGTGATCTCTTGTGCCACTTAGCCTTAATAATGAGCCAATCGAAAAACATCAAATTTAAACACCCATTGTAAGGAATTAATATTTAGCAAAAAAACTCACATAGGACAGTATCTCCATGCCTCTTCTCATCATTTTCCAACCTAGAAGGCAGGGGTTCTTAACACTCTTTCCACCCGCGCTCTTAGGATTTCTGATGAGAATCACCTAGAAGAAAAAAAATCTCATCTTTTAAAAGTTTTTTAAAATAATGGTTACATGAGACATCAAGGCCTCGGAGCATTCCAAAGAGCATGTAAAGAATCTCATGTTAAGCCTACTCGTGATGATCATATTTTCAATGTGTTGCTTCCCTTTATCCAAGGGACCACGGATAAGATTGCTCATGTTCTTAAAATGAATAAAGTTGTTGCTACTTTTAAACCCCTTAATACCATTATAAATTCTTAGATATGTTAAAGACCCGGTTAACCCTAAAAACATGAAAGGGGTATACTCAGTTCTGGGATTCCTTACTTTGGTGAGACTGGTCGCTCCATAAACCAAAGAATCTAAGAACGTGCGGCAGACATTAAACACAATCACTCTCGTTCCTCAACCTTAGTTGAACACGCTGTGAAATCTAAGCATCATGTCCGCATTGAGGATACCCATGTCATCGCTAGGCTTGATCATTTCCTTCATAGGAAACTAAGAGAAGCCATTGAGATTGAGAAGCATTCTATCAATCTCAACAGGGATGATGGTTGGAAATTAAGCAAGAATTTAATTCATGCCCTGTCCTCTTGATTGGTCTCTTTTCTTTTTTCTATTTTTATAATTATTGTTCTATTTTCATTTCTCTCTCTTTTATTTTACTTTTTTCATTCGATCTTTTATTTCTACTCTTCTTTCATGATTCCTTGTTTCATTTTCTAGCTTCCTTATGTTTTTTTGTATGGTGAGAGTTTAATAATTAATAATCATATTAGTATTTTTTGATTTTTATAATATATTTTTATTTCACTATTGAAAATTCATTATTAGATGATTCTAACCTTTACCTCTTTGGTTTTTTTTTTTTATTTCTTACTAATTTATCAGTGTAATAAATTTTTTTATATTTTGTGTTTTACATTGATATTGAGATAAATTATTAATTAATTAAATTATCCTTAATTTTAGTATTTTTTTATATTATTATCATTTATAACACTAATTTCTTACATTAGGAACATTGATTGTATTGAACAATTAATAATTGTGTCTATTTCATTCTCTTTATACTATTTCTTAAAACATTTTCTAACAGCGAGTTCCAGGTAAGGCAAGGATGCTTTCTCTACTATTAAACTTTTTAAGAGTTATTTTTTCACTATTTGTTCGAAAGATGCATCACATTATTTTGGTTAGAAATGTCACACCAATCTTAAATAATTTAATCCAAAAACAAATTATTATTTAATATTTTTATTATTTAATAAAAATTAGAAAATTTAATAAATCATGTTTAAAATATTATATTCTTAATTAAAATATAATATAAAAGATTTTTATAAAGGACCAAAATTTTGATTATCAATACATAATCAAAGCATAACTGCAACGCTACATTGGATGTTTTAGATTGAAACAGTAAATTCAATCACAACCGAAAACGTCGGAAATTGTCAGGTTGGTCTTTTCATCGAGAAGCTTGGAGCTATTAATTCCGGTAGAAGACGTTGAAGAAGACTTTGTTTCACTTGAGATGGTAATGGTTAACGAGCTTGCTATAGGGCATTAAATGCTTGTTTAGCTGCATATTTCTTAAGCCGATAATACATGCGCGGTGAGTTGATAAATAAAAAATAGCGGCGGTGTGTTATCGGCTTAAGGAGTATGCAGCCAAATAGACATTTAATGCCGAATGACAAGCTGGTTAGCCATTACCCACTTGACATAGTTTTTTCACTCATCAATACGATGTTTTGAGCAATATTAAATATGGCAAGTATTATGTGTTTTGAGCAATATTAAATATGGCAAGTATTATGTGTGGCCATTCTTAGTGTAGATTTTTAGGATCTCATCGTTAAATTAAATAGACAGCAGTAAAGGAAATATGCTTTGTTAAATTCTGGCATGTCGGTGCAGTAAATTGTGAAATCCTGGCAAGATACATCATTGGTCAAATAAGTTGTTTGATTTCAACCATACAAAGGTCCAAACAGCGTTCTAGATTTACGTGTTGTTGATTCCTCAGCATCGTCCTTCAAATAAGTTAAGTTAGTTGACAAGTTGTCTGATTTCACTTGCAGACCAAACCGCATTCTAGACATTCGTGTTCTCCACGTTAAAGTCAAAACCTTCTGGACTTCCATTTTCATAAGTTATTAAAACGTTAAAGTCAAAACCTTCTAGACTTCCATTTTCATAAGTTATTGGAACCATTATTGAGATTTTGACTCCCTTGCAGGGACTAACAACTTTGGTATCTTCTTCAAACCACCTCTTCAACGTTCACCACAAAATTAATGTGTATGTGAATATTTTCAATGCACGAGAATATCACACATCACTCTGGAAATGGAACTTGTACAACAGGAATAAAACAACCACATATTGAAATTATGTTGTTCAATAAAATAACAACAACGTGCGTAATGTAAAATTATATGGTATTCATAGTTTTGTTTTGTGACATGTAGTCTAAGACGGGACCTTTCTTTCATGACCAAAATTTAGGTACAATTTTAATAAAATCTGATGATATTTTTTGGAGATTTGGGTTACTACTGTCAATCTCCAAGGTTTTGGGTGCCATAGCTATTTTTAATGGTCATAATTCTCTTTCCACTAAAGAAAACGATTCAAACACTCTCATGGACTCTCATGGTCAAATTAAACAACAAAACAACAAAACAAAAAAAAAACACTAGATTTCCATGCCAAGTGACAATCCCAACAAAATTGTCACCTGAATAGACAACGTCATTTTGTGAGGTGGTTTCATATGATAATTTAAATATTATGGTTTTTTCAAGGTATATGACGATATCACTTCCTCTTTGGAACCTCGACCATTTTGATCTTTCATGAACAACAAATTATCTCTGCACCAATGAATTGTGCTAGACTTTTGCTTCGTCCTTTGAAGAGTTTTGTCTTCTTCTTTGTCCTTTGAAGAGTTTTGTCTTCACTTGTAAGTGGTGTCTTTGCATTTTGTGGGGATTCGCTTGTGCTAGACTTTTGCTCGGTCCTTGGAAAAGTTTTGTCTTCACTCGTTAGTTGTGTCTCTGCATTGTGCGGTATTCGCTTAGTGTTGTCACCATTATCTTTGTAGTGTGTGGGATTTGTTTACTGTTGTCATTACTATCCTTGTTCATCCATATTTTCTTGGTTCTATGGAGGTGTAGGTGTTGTTGGAATCAAATATTCATTGGGTTGTTACATGCATGCATAATAGGTGGATGCTTTTATAGTGTTATGTGGGAGTGTGAGTGTCTTGTTGGAGTTGAGGGTTCATTGGGTTGTTTTTTCTACATGACAATTATCCTCCTTGTTGATGTCAATCTTTCGGTTCATATTGCATGGAAGAGAGAGAGTATTTTTGGATGCTTCTTAGGGATTGTGGGTCGTTGTGTTGCTCTACTCATCAATGTTGTCTTTGCTTGTTGGTGTTATCCCTATGCTTGTTATTGTGTTAGAGTGTGAGGGAATTATTGAAGTCTATGGGATGTTGAATGCATGCATTATTAGTGGATTCCCTTGAATGGATATCACCCTCTTCATTAGTGATAGCCCTTGGCTCGACATTATGTGGGAGGGTGAGGGCATTGTTGGATGTTTATTATGGATTCTAAGATTTTTCTCAATGTTGTCTTTGCTCATTGGTATTTTCCTTTTACTCAATGTTGTGTGCAAGTGTGATGGAGTTGTTGGAGTTAAGGGTTTAGTGGGTAGTTTGTTTTCATGAATGGTTGGTGGATTTTTCAAAGTGATTATTTTCCTGCTTCTTGGTGTTGTCCCTTTGCTCGAGATTGCATGGAGAGAAAGGGCACTATTTTTGGTTAGGTAGTCAATGAAATTCGATTTTTTTCTCTTCAAAACAATTGGTAGATGCTTATAGGAGGGCGTTGTGCAATTTGTATCGTGGTGTTGACTAGGCTCTTGTGACTTCGAGGATGAGCATGTTATTGATGACGGTTCACTTGGTTATTTCTTCTACTCTTTGGAATATGGTAGGGGAGCAATTTTGTGCAGTTATTGTTGATTTCATTCCTTATTTTATTAAATTAACAAAGGTGCTTATCTTTTACATGTTGATTTTTCTTCTCCCTTTTAATATAGGCTTTTTGTGGGCTCTTGCTTCAACTTTCTCTTGTGGAATCTAGAATCATCAATAGCAATGGTTTTGTCCTTGTGTAGAAAAAATGTTGAGTTGCATTTGTTTTCTTTATGTGTTAATTTTGTTTTGTTTTTTTTCTCTAATGTTGGAAGGATGGAATGAATTTGTGGTTGTTTGTTGGGTTTGGAAGAAAATGTAACCTTTGTTGCCAAAGGATTATGGGTGATTATTGTTTCTTTTCTCATTGCTATATTAATTGTATTTGTTAGATTATACCCTAGGCTTTCACTTATTATTGCATTTCCCATTAATGTTGTCCCTCTGCTTAGTGTTGTTTGTTTTGTTCCTCACTTGTATGTCTGTTTTATAGACTTGTTATTAGCAGTGGGTCTATTCGTGAGTGCGAATGGTGTTGGGTCTCTCATTTCATCCTTTCCATTTGTCCTTCTTCACTCTGAGGTGACCTTTTATACTGCCACTATTAATATATGATGAGGGTGTTATTGTTATTGCAATTCTCATGTGTGTATTCACATTCCTTGCTTGGTGAGATGTCTTCTTGTTGTGGAAATCATGGAATGAGAATGTGGTTATTCTATTGGTCCACGAAGTAAAACCTAACTTCGATTGATGTTCGTTGCTCGAAAAACTACATTCTGGTTATGGGGCACATTCAATTATTAACTTCATTTATTTATGTGGTTGCACTTTGGCCAACCAAAGGTATGTAGTTGGCATTTCCTTCTAGACAATACATTTTTGTTAATAGTTGTGTTCCCATCAATTTAGTTTACCTAGAGATGTGTGCATGTTATCCAATTATATGTAAGAAAATGTATATGCTTGGTGTTGATTTGAAAAAGAAAATTGTTGTGCACTTGCATGAGTCCCATTTCTCCCCATTCATATATGTACTTTGGTTAGGTGCATGTATCCATAGGGATTTATGAAAGAATCATTTCTTGGTGTACATGCACATTACCTACCCTTTAGGAGACCCTACTATTTTTAGTATTTACTATTTATAATATGTCCATTTTTAGCGATGGTTGCATATTGGATGATGTCTGGTAGTGATTGGGCATTAACTAGGTAGTGACATAGCTATTTTTTATTCACTTTTGTTAAACACACATGGACAGCAAGAGAGATATGAAATATAAAACATGCAATACTATTTTTATTCACAAATGATATACATTTATAGTACATTATGTGACCATTGGGTTTCACATCCCAAGGTCCCTTGGACTACTTAGTCTATTCAGCTTCCACACTAACCCATTTAGGATTAGGTGTCCAACATTCCCCCCCTTAATCCGA
>APFE030579155.1:143810-175777 GCA_000404065.3 Pinus taeda
TGTTTGGAATATCTTCTTGGCTGTTGATGCCCATTGCCAAGAAACGATCCATCCAAGATGAATCTTTGTTCTTGCAGGACGTTTGTTTCTGAAGCATCTGTGTGAGGAATGACTGGTTTTATGACAGTGCTTACATGGATGAAGATCAAAACAGTGATCTTTCAAATGGCCAACTCGGTCACAGTGTTGGCATTTCACAATCTGTTGTTGTTGTTGCTGTGGAAGAGGGGCAAAGTCTGGAACAACTGGAGCTGAACTGTCTTGAGGAGCAGGTGAATTGTCATGAATGAATCCAGCACTATGAAACTGAATGGGCTTGGCATAGTCTGGAATATGAAAGGACAAGTCCTTGTCATATCCAAGACCAGTTCTGTGCTTGTTGTGGACAAGCTGTTCCCAAGGTCTGATGATGGGCTTGGGAAGTGCAGACTGAGTTTCTGCATCTGCATGTACAATTGCTACTTTATTTGAATGCACTGTAACATTATTGACTTGCTGTTTATGGGAGTCTGTTTCAATCTTCTGAACAGAAACAGGTTCAGAATGATGACTCCACTGCTGTAATTCTGCTCGCTGAAGCTAAGATTCAAGCTGCAAAAAATAAATCTTTTCTTGTGCATTTTGTATACATTTTTGAATGTCTGAAAGAGAATCTTTTCTTATTTTCACTTTGTCATCGACATTAGATTGTATCAAAGTTTCCAATAACTCTAATACTTCATAAAATTTGGCCATTCTCGACAAAATTGATGGTCTGATATGGATTATTGTAATGACACAGATGCTGTAAAATATTCAAAGGTAAGATCAAGCTCAATGGAGATATAGAGCCTTTAGAAGATGATATTGAGTTGAAGGTAAAAACCAGAAAATAATGAAAACACTAATGAAAAGGGAAACAATGATGCCAATTAACTGAGGAAAATTCGAAAGTTTCCTATATGCAGTAATTAATTAGCCCACACAATTGGTCTATGACATTTCTCTTTCCTTTGTGAGCAGGCTCTACAACTTCAATAACACGCATGCTACTGACCAATTACTTCATCATGTGTACGCTATGCATACTAGCGCAATATCTAAGTTGCTGACCTGAGTGAATTATTTAAAAAGATTTATATTTTCTTCCAAGCTTCATCATGTTCATAGCCAAATCCAATGACTAGGAGTGACCTTTCAATCTGGAATTTCTGCTTCAACGCAACAATCTCTGATTTGTTCAAGATGATGATGAGACCAGTGGCACCTTACACAAAATTTTCAGGCCCAATAGATGCAACAAAAACACTGCTGACTGTGGAAAGGGAACCACGCAGATCTGAAGATGTGCTTGAAGAAATTATCATCTCATTCTTGGGCATTCCTTATCAGACAGTTGATGAGACAGCAGGACACTATATTCTTCCCATTGTTTTGGATGATTCTGCGGAAACAAGAAGAAATTTGGCTCTCCAAATAGCAAATGCATTCCAAGTAGCCAGGCACGAGATGTTTCCACCACTCAAGCATGCACCAGATGTTTTAGAAGCAGATGAAGTTATGTCCGCAACTGCAGTGGTTCTTTGTATCTATATCTTGTCGCGTCACCCAAAATTGCGAGAAATGCTTTTCATTTGGTCTAATAATGGTTTAGCGGTTGGTCCTTGGTTACTATGCTATGCCTCTTGACTTGCCAACGAGCTGGAGCAGATATCAGGGCCCAAAAATACTATTGATTACCTTTCCTCGAGTCAGAATTTAAGAGGCGAAATGGCCTCCAAACTAATCCGCAGGTCTCCCAAAGAGGATTATGTTAACCTTCTCGAAAGAGAGATACCAAATATGGGAAGAAGGCAAGGACCCAGTTCAAGTAATATTGGTACATCTAATCAAGAAAAAATGGATGTGGAGGACACACACCGACACCTCGATGTTGTTAGTATACCAGATGAGACAGAAGAACCAGAAGATCAGCCTCTACTTAGGCGTAGATCAATAAGACGCACTGTGTCATGCACTGCAGAAACTAACACACACATAGGTCAAGATTTAGACAGTCCACCATCGAGTTCTGGGCCACAGAGTATCACTGGTGCTCCTCAGCACAATGGGGATCCCTTCCATGAGTGGGGAATATCTTCTCAGGAACACGATGAGGCAGTTATGCTCGAGGCTGCCCTCTTTGGTGGGATTCCAGAACAACCATACAGGAGGCGAATTCCTCAGCCACCATCTCCTACACTGGAAGCAGAGAGGCTGCTTCGTGAACAGCAAGATGATGAGTATCTTGCATCATTACAAGCAGATAGGGAAAAAGTTGAGGCTCAACGCATTGGAAACCCTATTGCTCCAATCCTTCACAGATTTGCAATCCCAACCAACTCACTCTGCATACTCTGCAAGAATACGCGCACTTAAAGCAAGCTCTTCTCTATGCCATCTTAACCCAACCACAATCGGGCCAAACCATGTTACTCACCTCAAGGCAATAGTCACATATGGTTACGCTTCACTGGTCCATTTACTCATAAGGCTTGTGAATGAATCGTACCCCAAGCTTGCGGAGCAGACAAAACTTCAAGTCATCTGCGTTTTCCGGCAGCTTGTGGAGTTATGCGCTTCGGATTCGGAAACCCTTTGCCTCGCCCTGCTCAGGAGAATTGCTAATATTACAATAACACGTTTAAAATGTCTGTTACGCGAATCCAAGCCAAGCAAGATGTGGGGATAGAGAGCCGAATCAACATTCCACAGTAACGGAATGAGCAGTACATGGGTTAATGAAACACCATAGGTTGATTTCTCAAAATGACAAACTGACAGATCACAAATTGAAACACTTCATTGCTCGAACTGCAGCACTGTGGTGATTGAACTTTACAGGAGCAACATTACTACATGTCCAGGCGTTCAAACCAGGCAGTGCGCAGTCTCAGGCGTTACCCAGATTATAGCGCAGAGGGCAGACCCTAATTATCACGCAGAGGGCAGATGTGTCAGGTGCGTATCAGCCAAACAGTTTGCAGCATGAAATAGGGATGCACACAGCGTTCAAGTTTAATGGCTATTCAAACACATTCAGTAACACAAGTGAGAATAATCAGGTGAATTGTCAGGCAGTAGAGGCGCAGTTGTAATGACGCTCTTTTTTTTTTTAAACGTTTATGATAGTCAGAGAGTGATTATTGTATTCAGAAGAACAGGCAGGCAGAATTAATGGAGCGTTACAGGTAATGAAGACTAGGCCAGCACTATTCAAAGGCAGCTCAGACCAGCTGCTCAGGGAATAACAACATCTCATTTTTTAACTAAAGGATAAACCCTGAGAAAGAAAACTACACAGGCCACACATCGTGCCTCTGATACCATGTTAAACACACATGGACAGCGAGAGAGATATGAAAGATAAAACATGCAATACTATTTTTATTCACAAATGATATACATTTATAGTACATTATGTGACCGTTGGGTTTCACATCCCAAGGTCCCTTGGACTACTTAGTCTATTCAGCTTCCACACTAACCCATTTAGGATTAGGTGTCCAACAACTTTCTTCATCTTTTTGGACACACACCTTATCCATAACCTTATCCACTTATCCCTTTATTCTAGGAACCTTATCTCTTAAGTTTTAGTCCTATTTTTTTGTTTTATTCTATATTTCTAGAGTTAGGAGTGGAATGTGTGAGTTATTTCTTCAATTCTTAGTTATTGTTGGTTCATCCTATCCTTAGTCAACTTTCTTATTGACCCTAACTATATTTTACACCCCACAATTTTATTTTTGGGTTAGTTAACTAGAAATAAAGGAGAGTTGATTTTCTATTGGTTTCCCATGCAAAAGAAACCACATTTAGTGTGCATTATTCCTCTCTATGAGAGTGTTGTTTAACTATACTTAAGTCAAGCAATGTACTACATATCATTCAAATTGGTATTTCCGCTACCTAATTTATGAGAGTGTTATTTCACTCTCTTCTCTCTTATTATCTTGCAATTTCTAGTGTAGTTTTTGCTACAACTAGATTCTTATGCTTGTGCTTAAATCCTACATTTTATTAAATCAATTGAGAAGTTTTTGAGGAATACAATCATATTATTGGAGGTAATACATGATTGAACATTCCAAAGAGGATGGATCATCCTCACTATTAGTGTGATCTTGACTCTATTCAACTACTCTAAGTGGAACCTCAAGGCCCTACTTCTACTATGTAGTAAGGGATTTCATAGAATCACTCTAGGGATTGAAGTAAAGCTTATTTCAATTGTAAACAAGGCAAAGTTCACTCCAAATTCAATGATAGTTTCAAAGATGGCATATGGTTCCAAAGTTGTAGTTGGGGAGGTGGATCATCTTTATAGGTTGTATTCAATACCTCATTTCATTCCAAAATCAAATCATGTTTTTCTTCTAACCCATGTACACGAAGTAAAAAAATAAAAATTAGATGACAAGTTTGAGGAAGGTCCCTTGCATGTAGTCCAAGAGGAACCATTTGCACCTTTTTTACCTCTTCTTGAGATAGATATTCAAAATATTCTTACACACTCTTCATATCATATTTCTAATCAGATTTCATATTTTGATTTAGGATTCCGTGAGAATCCTATTGTAGATCTAGATCACAAGCCATAGAAGGTAGATCATACTTTATAGGTAACTAGCGAGCTAGTGGGTGACACTATCAAGATACAAAGAACTAGATTTTAGTTTTTTGGTACTCAGCGACCACTCATTTCTATTGTAAGAAAGTACAAATCTCAACTAGCATCCAAGGACTTCACATGATGGGACAAGAAGGATTTTAGGACATATAAATGATGGGGTCGTTGATCAGCAACACCATCCTTCTTCATAGAAAAAACACAGTAGACACAATATGCATTATATTTTAAGTGGGATGGAGGGGGGAGGGTAGTTTCTTCCCACAGGGTATTCCCCCTTGATGCCACCTATGTCATATTATGTTTTGCATAAGTTGTTTATACACTGGTAGCTAACATGATTGAAAATTGTTGAGACTCAGATAGTTATTTTGTACTTGATTACTTAATATGGATAAAAATTTCCAAGACTCATTTATTGAGCACATACATGTTGCAATTCGAGGGGATGTTGATGTACATGCACATTACCAACTCTTTAGGAGGTCTTGTTGTTTTTAGTAGTTACTATTTGTAGTATGTTTATTTTTAGCGAGGACTACCAAGTAAGATGAATTGTGGAAATAATTGGGCATTGAATGGGAAGTAACATGGTTATTTATTATCCATTAATCCAAACTTTTTAATCCTTATCCACCTTATCCACAAATGCACACATCCTTCCTGTTTTGGAGATAAATCTTATCAGTTATCCCTTTATTCTTAACAACCTTATATCTTGAGTTCTAGTCCTATTTTGGGGATTTTCTATATTTCTTGAATAAGGAACAGAGTGTGTGATTTGTTTCTTCAATTCTCACTTATTTTTTATTCATTCTATCCTTAATCAACTTTATTTTTGACCCTAACTCTATTTTAAACCTTACAACTAAGAGAGGGTTATTTTTCTACTAATTGTGCATGCAAAAGGAAACACACTTAGTATGCATTAGTCCTTTCAATAAAAACATTATTTAATTGTATTAAAATCAAGCAACACAATATAAGGAGTTTGAATTGGTCTTTTATCTAGTTAGTCTATTTGATATTTTTTCATTCTCTCTTATCTTATTATCTTGGAATTTCTAATGTAGTCTTTTATCATAAATAGATTTATTGTGCTAATGTTTAAAATAGTGTACTATTATGTATATAGAGAAATTTCCACGTGTCACTTGAATTCTTGTTACTAATCTGATTTGAATTTCCAAAGTCCTTTTTTATGCATTGTAGACCTCATGAGTGTCTTGCATTGACAATCTAACACTTCATTATTCCCTTGTGTCTTGTTAATGTCTAGGCATTTCTTCGATGTTATTTTATTGCCTCTATCATCATTTAATCTCATTAGCTTCATAATGTTACGATTTAGTATTTGCTTGCCTTGTGTTATTTAAGCATTCCTTGGGTATTTTTTTTATGCCTTCCTTAGTATAGTTTTTTTTTTTCAATGAAAAACATCTTTATATTTCATTAAAGGAATATACATGTTTCAGTCATCGAGGGACTACTCAGACTTAACAACAAGGCCCAAATCCATTTCAACAAATCTCACCATGTCACTTGCAGGAGTTGAAACTAGGTGGGGAGGATTATAATCATTCCTCCCAAAAACCAAAGATAAACATAATTGACACTTCCCTTAATATGGTTACTATTATGGTTATTGCCATTATTTTAAACTAATTTTAGTGTCATAGGATTTCACTCATTTCGTGACAAATTTTCTGTGATTACTTCACCAAGCTTCATTGAGTAAATTATGTTATCACATTTTGTATCACATGTTTCCAGGTGTTGCATATAGGACCATATTATTTATTGTTTTATTTCTTTAGCATCGATTGATGCTCTTATTATTGAAATCCACATTCTTTTAGCATTATGTTACTATTAGTGCCACATAAAAGTGGCATGTACTTTTCTTTCTGATGGGGATGTTTTGATAACACAAGTTTTGTGCACACTATTTCCCTTTGGTTGCTTGCCCTTTCATGGTCCATTTCAAACTTCTCTAAAATAATTAACTCTTCTCAAGTATCAAAATATTTATATTGATTCATGAATGAGGTGCCTTGAGGAGAACGAAGTATTAGACTTCCATCACCCTCTAGTTTTTCTATCTTTCACTCATGTTATTTCATTTTTTTTTGTATTTTGTAGTTTTTAAAATATTTTTTAAGAAAACAAAAACAAGTGGATTTAAAGTACCTTGTCAAGGCTATTAGTTAATGGAATACCTTATGTATGTGTTATATTCTTGCATGAATATCCCCTTGTGTGATTCATATGTTGTTGGGGTTCAATGACAGAGCCTCTAGAATTCATTATTTGGGGCATTTGTTTGCATTCAATTTTGGAAATTTTTGGCACATAATATTCACTTTTAGCAGTTTTATGACACATGGTGATCTAGTGTGTGGTTTTAAAATTCCAATTAAAGAACTATAGTTTTATTCTAATCTAGGTTTAATGGATTGGGGTTTTATTGATGCCATAAGGTATACATGTTGTATTGCAATATTGTAAAGAGAATATTTTGAAAGAATATTTTTGGTTTTCCTAGTTTGTGTTTTATGGTAAAAAATTATGTTAAATGTGTTTTTGCACCATTAAATTTTTTTGGTTTATATTAAAAATCTATTTGCAACAATAACTATACAAGGTTATATCCAACATTTGGTATCAAAGCATTTTTCCTTCAAGGGGACAAATTTATGGCTAAGGGTTTGGCTTAGGCCTGTTGCCACAAAATCTAGTAGACCTTGGAGAGGGGTACCCTACAAGTTTATTACTAGAACAATAGACAACAATGGAGTGGTGGGCCACTGTCACCACAACCAAAAACCTATACTTTACATATTTGCACCGATGAGAGGAGACTCGATCTGTGATAAGGTCACCTAATGGATATTCTAGGTTTCAGCTACAAGCTGACTCAATGAGACATATGAATTGAAGGGTTCACCAAGGACATGTCACTTCCCCTTGGGGGTTGGAAGCACCTAATAGGATGGCCTTTTAGCCACCACTACCTAGGGAGGTAACATTATTACGGTTCAAATCCTTAATTTTGGAACGAAATCCTTATTTGAAGTGTCAAATTTCCCAATTTCAATATTGTACCACTTAGATGCAAAAATGATTAAATGTGACTAATGATGTAGATTCTAACACTAGATATTTTGTGTAATTATTAGGTGGTTCCACAGTCATGGCTTGGGGAACTTAACTGGGGCCAAAGTCTCTTAAAGGAGCATATTGACACCCATAGGTGGAATGTTGAGAGCCATGGGTCTTCAAGCTATAACAAAGCATCACACATACCATGGGCACCTCCAACACCCACAATGTTTAAGCTCTTTTACCTGAATTAGTGATTTTTACCAGATGATGCACCTAGACCAACATGTCCCGAGTTGGCTTCACACATCATGAGAGATTGGTAGTTAATCCAGGGCCCAGAGGAGGATGGTGTGACACCTTGAGACATGGTAGGGTTAGCACCACCTTGAAAGCCACCAACATTGGAGCAAAGATCAACATTTTGACCACTGGGAGATCCATTAGACAACTTTTGTACCCCAAAATCAAATCGAGGTCCATAGAGGGAGATTGATAGAGACTTAAAGGCCAACCCTTAGGATATTATTTTAGAGGAATTCTACACATCACATGACACCCCTAATCCTCAACACATGCCCTAGAAGGGCCTAC
This sequence comes from Pinus taeda, assembly GCA_000404065.3. Taxonomy (NCBI): domain Eukaryota; kingdom Viridiplantae; phylum Streptophyta; class Pinopsida; order Pinales; family Pinaceae; genus Pinus; species Pinus taeda. The sequence goes on from APFE030579155.1 coordinate 152,158, forward strand.
GCATGGATGAAATCAACATTCTATGGTTTCTATGAATTCATTTTGACATTTGGAGCAAATCATTTGCATTTGGGGTTATTGTCTTAGATCAATGGATGGAATATTTTGCATGTTATCTTATAGAACTCATTTTTGAATATTTATTTTCTCTATATATAATGTATGAGATATGTTGAATCTATGGTTCGTTATTGTGCCCTAATTTGTTGAAAATTTATTGAATGATATCTAGATGTCACTATTACATGAATTGATCATGAATATTATGTAAATGAATTTCCTAGTGGTGAAATTTAATTAGTTCTCCTATAAAGCTCCTTGACCAATTTTCATAAGTAATTGTTATGGTTTTTTGATGTGAGGGCATCAAGGATTTATCCTCCTTAGCAACTCTTTGGTTAATCCATCAAATCATAGACTCTATTCTCCTAGGGACCTGGACATTGACATTCCTTGTTGATGATCAAATCCATATTTTTTTTTGTCTTTTCTCATGCCCTAATTCGACCCCTTTAAGGCCACACGACCAAGCTAGGGCTTGGTTTGAATTCTTAGGGAAGAGGAATTTTCAGAGTGGTTGCCACAAAATCCCTCCTTTTTGTAGGCATTCACTTCAATTTCGTCCATCAATTTATTTTCCTTAGTTATTATCCCTAACTTAACCCTAGTTTGGATTTAACTTCAACTTGGTGGCTTCTTGAGGGTTTAATGTGCCTTGTCCTTATTTAAAATCATTGTTGGAAACCCTTTCTCCATTCCTTAACCTTTTTCCACCCCAACATTCAACAAATCAATCAAGCCTTAGGTCATGTGCTCTTAACCCTACGCCTCTATGGATAAAGTGAATTGCCTCCAATTAGAGCACTAAACCTGAATTGTACCTTTATTGTATAAGGTCTCATTGAGTTAATTTGTACCCTAACCCTAGAATACCCATTAGCTGACTTTCTCACATACTGGGACTCCTCCCATCGATGAAAATGTGTAAAGAAAAGGGGGTTTTGGATGTGGTGACAATGGGCCACTAGCTCATTGTTGTCTCCTGTTCTAGTAATAGCCTTGTAGTGTAACCCCCTCCAAAGAATGCTACATTTTATAGCAACAAGGCCCATGAAAAATATTTTTATAGTGGGATACCTATGGTGTCAATTATTGTGGTTAAATGAAATGGTGAGGAGTTGAAAGATAGAAATAAAGAAAATCAATGGGCATACTTTTGAGCTATCGAAGATATTTTGGTGGAGAAATATCAATGTATCACTATAAATCTAGGTACTACACCAATGGGGATGTCGATAAAATATTAGACCAAGTTAGATCTAAAAGCAAAGATCACTTTAAAATTGTCTCTTAAATCCAATATTGCTGAAATTTTTAGGTAAAGTCACAATAAGGCATTGTGGAGCAATTTAGGGACTTTGTATAAACCTAATTCTATGGTGAACAAATTGTTCCTGTGGAAGAAGTTGTACACCCTAAGGATGAATGATGGAGTCTTGATGATAAAGCATATGAATGCCTTCAACACTGTGGTAATTCAACTATTATCTATTGATATGAAGATTTCAAATGAAGATAAGTGTATCAATTTGTTGTGTTATTCATCATACCCATGGGATAATGTGGTTGTTACCATAGATAGTAATGAAACTACTTTAAGATTTTATGAAATAGTCTCATATATATTCTTGTTTGCAAATTTCTATGGTGATTTGAATTTGAGGAATAGGTTTCCTGAGATTTACCCACGGTATTCATTTATACTTGATGTTTCAAGTCCAAACCAGGACCCATCATCATCATATATATTATTGGAGGAGATCAAAAGGAAAAACATGGAAATTCAAAATACAGTTTCCTTATTTGTAAGATGACATTTCTAGGGTAGAAATAAAAATAAGTCCTCAAGCTAGATATCTAAATCTCCAAGAAAAATTGTAATGGTATGTTGGAGATGTGGAAAAGAATGGCATTACAAGAAACATTGTACATCCAAAAGTGTTGAAAGAGGGAAGGTATCTGATGATGCTCCTTATATAAAAGAAAAAAAACTCTCTAATCAAAGGAGGGGATGTGTATTGTCTTCCTGAATCACACATGTAAAGCATGAGATATGGTTATGCGACTCAGATGCACCTTTTCACACAAGTCCTCACCAAGAGTGGTTTTGGAAGTATGAAAGTACGATGGAAGTGATGTTCTTCTAAGAGATGCTTGGCTAGAATCATAGGATGATGAAAAGTCAAGTTGAAGCTAATGGATAGAAGTATTAAAATGCTCCTTGGTGTTCTAGACATCTCAAGATTGACCATAAATTTTATTTCTATGAGGAAGATGGGTGATGTAGGCGTAAAAGGAATGTTTGAAAAGGAAACATGTAGGATGGTTCAAGGATTAATAGTATTGCTAAGGAGAGTTCATATTGGAACTCTTTATAAGCTACTAGGAACCAATATTAGTGATGGATGCAATAATTCCATTGTCCCTATAGTCTATGAGGAAAAGACTTTGCTATGGCATCAAAGATTGGGACATATCAGAGGGAAGAGGCTTTATGTACTACATGGTAAGGGTATTAATGAGATCTATTACTTCCCTCCTCAATTGCACATTAAACTGCCCTTTTCACTTAAAATTCTACCTGCCTTCTTCACCATTTTCTCATTTTACCTTGATTTCTACCACTTTTATACCACACATAATATGTTTGGATTACGTGTGAAGGAATGGTCCTTTTAATGGGAAATTAATGAAACTATATGCTCAAGTGTGTTTTAGATGGATAATGTACATTTTGTAGGTTCAAACATCTAATTACTTTTATGTTAGAAGAGACATTGTACAATCACATGTTAACAATTTATTGTTAAATTTTCTTATTAGCAACAATGCTTGAAGACTCTCCCAGATGTGGGTGATTAATAGGAATAGAGGTACGATGGAGGCGCGCAAGGTGGGCAAGTGGTAGCCCAACTGCGCTAGGTGTAAGCGTCATGGGCTGGAAAGCTGGCCTCGTACAAACCCATTAATGGTAGCATTAACACTGCCTTCCCTGCTTCTGGTTATTGGTGCGATGGCGCTCAGTTTAATCCTCATAGCTGCTGTTCCTATGCATGCCTTCGGCTCCATCAAGGTTGCAGTCCCGGGCGACTCTCCGAGCGTTAGCTCGTCCACCTGCTTCCCGTCGGCTCTGGTGCATGTTGAGAGTTCTTCCCTGTTGGTCTGTCTCCGCTGGGCTATATGCGCCTTCACCATCTCCGGCCTCCATTCAGCTCCGGTTCCTGATACTCATAGCTTTTCTTGGGCTCAGTCTTCGGCTCTCTCTGTGCACACGCCCCTCAGTCGTTTCTCCGCCCTCCCTCCTCCGTTTATCAGTCCTCATCCCATAAAAATGCCAAGAGAAAGGCTGAGAATGGTAAGCAGGCGCGGTGGTTCACGAGGTCGAGCCACCCACCAGCGCTCCTCCACCACTCTGGACCCCTCAGAGGATGCGTCGGTCTATCCAGCCACCAGAAGTGGCAGGGGCAGGGGAAGGGGGCAAGCTAATGGTGGAGCCTGTATGCATCACGCGCATCCCACAGCCCGCTTCCGCATTCCTTGTTCTCTGGCAAATTCCTCCTTCATCGTCTTTGTGACAATTGAAAAATGTGAGAATGCCATGGGTTCGGGAGCAGTTCAACATGGGGTTCCTGCGGAACAGAGGTTGGCAAGTCAAATTGCCACCCCACGCCATGTCACCGGAGGCATGCCTGCTATGCACACTAAAGCCAATGTTGGCCCAAGCAAGCTTGTGAGAGGAGAGCCTTCAAGCTCTGCGGTCCATTCTTCTGACTCCATGGACTTAGGTCAATTTGGGTGCCAAATTGTGGAGGAACAACTGTCAACCTCAGATGAAGATTGAACCAGTCAGCGCCTCTGGTTTTTTGGTTCTGCTTCCGAAGACGAAGCTCACCTCCTTTCCGATTTACAGTGTTTATGCCTGTTTCAGGCTTTTGTCTATGATACAGGTCAGTGTCTGTTTATGTTTATGTTTATGTAAAAATCGGTTCTTGAAACAGCAGTGTTTAACTCAGTCCGGTATCGTTGTATGGGTCAGTTTTTCGAGTCTTTCTGGAATGTTCAATCTTCCTTGAAGCCAATTTCTCTGATGTAAGTCATTTTGCCGGTTCCACAGTCAGGATGTCAAGTTTTTTTTGCTCTATGCCAACTTCATGGCATGAATTCTCGAGGCAGTGGCCTCGCTGTAACTTTTTTGCATGAATATAGGAGTAGACAAATTGAGAAAAAAAAAACAATGCTTGAAGACTCTTTCACCAACATCAAGACATTCAATTAAGAATGTTAATCTCTAAAGATTTTTTTTTTGCATCGATATAACTAGAGAAGAACAAAAATGATGTTAATAATAGTTTATAAGAGCAAAATGACATGATTTCATAAATATTTACTTTTACCATACTATCATATTAAATTGTTTTAGCCATGTCATGATCCATATGGAAATCTGTCCATGTTATCGTAAAATCATGCAATCTTCTTGGCCTGAATATAAGGAAAACTTCTCACAGTTAGTTCAAACAATTTTTTAGTTAGTAGTTGATAGTTTGTTTTGAAAGAAAAACAATTGTCTTCCTTCATGCAAGGAAAGAACTATTGGAATTCACTAAATTAGTTGCATAGCAATTTGTATTTTTTGGTATAAAATACGAAAGAAAAAGAACTAGAAAGAGTTTGATTGTTCTTATCACATTCTATAGTTGAATACAAAATAAATACAAGTTCATAATTCTTGTGTGAGTTGATGAGCATGTACCTCTTTGATCATGATGAATTGTGGAGCAAGGGACACTCTACAACCATGATTATTGTAATTGTCTTTCTATCTTATGTATTTATTTTGTTACATGCGCATATAATTATTTGTTGAAATGTGTACTCATTGTAACAAGTTTTTTGTTTCTTGTGTGTTTAGGGCATATTTCTTCCTAATAGATATTTCTTTCTTAGGATTGTTTAATTTCAGGCTAAGATGATTATTGTAGTTAGTTTTTATTTTAATTGTTGTGGCTATAATTTAGTTTTTGTTTCTAACTTTAACCTAGGTTTATTATAGTTATAACTCATTTTTATATCATGGGTTGTAGATAACTTCTATGGCATTATCATAGTTCATTTCTTGAATTTATCTATCAGTCACTATAATATTATTTCTTGCAATTCGCTAGTGTTTATTTAAACTTCTATAATTAATTTATATAGCAATAGATAGTTAATTTTCTTTAGAGTTTAGTTGTCAAATTAATATAATAGTTTCATAATTGTACTTGTTATTCGTTTTTCTTGGTTAAACAATATAGACCACAATATCCATTTACTTTTCCATTAATTTTGTTTAATAAATATGTCCATACTATATAAATTTTTTTGTAAGTAAATAAGGCTTAGGAATTTAGGTTCTAAAACTACATATATAGTGCAAAATGTTTTTAAAGCTTACAATCCTAAATTGACATTTAAAATAGGGTTTTTCCTGTATATTGTTTAAGCGTGTCACATTTTGGCACCATTATTGGGGAAACAACAATATTTTGGGATCTTTTGTTTTATATTTTCCTTAGAGTCCATGAATAATGAATAATGATAAAAAGATATAAGTTAAGAAAATTTATTCTTAAAACTCCTATTGGCCTAGTTTCCAAGATAAGTGAAACTTGATCATCATTATCATCTAATATGACTTCCAACCTGATAAGTAAAAAAACATGGTCAACACAGTTTTCAATGTATCTTCAATTCTTATCAATGTGGGTCCTCTCAAAAGTATGCATAATGGGTACTCGTTGGATGTGGAATTTAATTTTGCATCCAACGAGTGTCTACATTTGAAATTTGGATAAAGCTATAAAGAGATAAGCAAGAAATACAATTAAAAAAAATTATATATTTCCTTCTTTTCCATCCAAAATTCGTAACTCTAATTTTATTATTTTAACTATTATTTTATTATTTTTCCTTAGGATGCCACTTTTACGCTGAAATTTCCTATAATGGAAGTAAATATATGGTAGTTACTTAAAAGGTTTAACATGAATGAATGTAAAGTAGTGTTTATTCATCTAGAACATAATGTTAAACTCTACAGTGATGATGAAACAAGAGTTGGATGGTACTTCGTATTGTAAGTTGGTCAAAAGTTAAAAATATCTCATTACAACCAAGCCGAATACAACATATTCAGTCAACATTTGTTGTCAATTCATGACCAAGCCTCACGAAAGCCACTAGAAAGTAGGAGATAGAGTCCTTCAATATCTGAAAGGGACTACTATTTTTGTTAAATGTATTAATGAGTTTGATACTGAGTTGGCAAGTTATTATGATTCAAATTGGCTTGGAAATATTAATGACTAAAAAACAACCACAGGATATGTATTTAGCTTTGGATTCGGGATTGTTTCAAGGAGTAACAAGAAACATCCAATTTTTTCTTTGTCATCAACTAAACCTAAGTACAAAGCCTTATGCAGTGTAGCTTGTGAGGCGATTAGGTTGAGGAAAATTCTTGAAAATGTGGGAGAAGAACAAAAAACATCAATAATTATCAGACATGATAATCATCAAATTAGCCAAAAATGCTATGTGTCATGCTAGATAGAAGCATATTGAGACCCATCATCAATTTATAAGGGAAGAGATATAGTCAAAGGAGATTGATATTATTTATTGTAATAAAGATGAAAATGTGGCTGACATCTCCACAAAGCCTCTTGGAAAGGAAAAGTTTGAAATATGTAGAAATTAGTTAGGTGTTTTAAATAACTCATTTCTCCATTAAGGGGGGATGTTAGAGATTTAATGGAGAAATTCATTATTAGACTTTGTTAAAGTGTCATTAGGATTGTAGTCATAATTAGTTTCCAAATACTATTTTTTAGGAGTTCGTTCAAATTTTTGAACCATATTGTACTCTTACAAATATTGGCATTGTCGATCAAATAAAGTTGTGTGAGAGTGAGGGCAACATCACATTGTGACAAATATCTCACCTATGGGTCGCATCTCATTATTTCTTAGTAATATTTTGTCATTGTTTCCAAGTATTGTTTTTATTATTTTTTCTTAGTTACTAGTTTCTCATTGCTTAGTACTTGATTTAAATTGCACTCCTCAAGCTAAAAGAGTCTAAGGAATCTCATAGATCATGATCATTTATGTAGTCACTAGTTTTCTGCTTCCAAGAAATATTGTACATATTCATTGATTTTACCCTTCCTAGTGATCTCACTCCATATCTTATGATTTGCATGAATATGGCTCTCCTCATGTCTTCAAACATCAATGATCCACTCAATTATGGAGAAAGTAATAACAACATCGTATAAAATTAGTAATTGTTTTATACCCTAGCCCACAACCATATCATGGTACTTTTATTAAAATATTTTATAGGTGTGGGCTCCTAATAGATCTATCATTGAACATACTCTTCAATCCCTTCGAGCAACATTCCTACCTACCAATCTCTCACTCACATCATAACAAGAATATATTCAAGTTATAACATGTATTCAATCATAAATCTCATTTATCAAATCATCCTCACCCATAATTATTATATGGTCAATAGCAAAATAACAAGAAGGTTATGAGTGATATAAAAAGGCCCTAAAAGCTCATCTTACCAAGAAGAATAACAAGAATGTTATCAATGATATAGAAAGGCCCTAATGTTGGAAGTACTACACACCTACATGCAGACTCTTAGTTAGAGCATGGGACTACATGCAAGATTACTTCTGCATGATTTACTCCTTGATTTGCTCCTTCTTTAACTCCGCAATTGGTTTGTTCTTCTGCATGATTTACTCCCTGATTTGCTCCTTCTTTAACTCCGCAACTGGTTAGTTCTTCTGCATGATTTACTCCCTGATTTGTTCCTTCTTTCACTCCGCAACTGGCTAGTTCTCTTCGGAACTTGTTGTAGGTGTTGAGTCTTATCATTGATCACCATTATGGTGCATTAACTTGGGATCTTCACCCAGTAATGCTATATCATGAGCATTGTAACCTATTTTCTAATGAATCATTCTTTTGTTCTTTCGATTTTCTTTTAGTGTTTTTGCCTGCAAAGCTGTGTGTTCAACCTTTTCTAGCTAGATTCATCTGTGCAGGTTTTCTAACACATTTACATGCTATCGGAGCCCACAGGTTGCTAGATAAAAGGTGCACCAGTACTTTATTTTGCAGGTATTACAGCTTGGAGATCGAAGATCAACAGAAAAATGGAGTTTCCCAAAGCATCGATCCTAACACCATACAACTATCACGAATGGAAGGACCAAATGGCTCGATACCTTTGTCAAAAAGGGTTGTACAGGATTACCATGGTTGCAGAATTGGAACCCACTTCAGCCATAGAGAAATCCAAGTACCTCAACCGCATGGATGAGACCCACGGATCCATATGCATGTGCATCTCCCCAGAGTTGTAGTTTCATCTATCTGCCTGCAATACTCCCAATGAGATTTGGAAAAAGGTTGAAGAACTCTACAGGAAACAGGATGAGATGAAAGGACATTTGCTCGAAGTGGAGCTGCTGCCATTGGATCCACGGAACTATGACAGAATTCAAGACTTCTCCACCAAATATAATGATCTATTGCTGCAACTCAAGGGTTGTGGAATTGACAAATCCAAGAAGGAGAGTCGCCGAGTTCTCTCTATTATGTCAAAGCTCGAACCGGAATACTCTGTCTTTGTGTCTACATTTCATTCAGTAAGGCTCGCAACAGGTAAATCCTACACTATGCCTTCTCTCAAAGAGTTCATGGAGTCCCTTACTTTTGAGCAAGATAAACTCATTGGCATGGGGAAAATCAAACCTCCAAAAGCGCATGCACTTGTTGTGCATGATGGCAGCCACAATAAAAATCACAGATCTGATTCAAATAAAAAAAATTAGCAGCAAAAAGACAAGGGAAAAGCGCATTCCCATCCAAAGAAGGGAAGGTACACCAAGCCCTTTAGTGACTCTTCCGCCTCGAGAAATGAGAAAGGGAAGAAAGGAAACAGATGCACCTGCTGTCAAAGAGGATTCCATCCAGAATCCTCTTGCATGAAGAAACAAATTGGCCAAATGGTAGAAATCCTTCAGAAGCACAACCTTGGGGACCACATCCCTCAGGGCGCCAAGAAGAAAACTGAGGATCCGCCACACGGGAAAGGTAACAATTTTCATGCATTAGTTGCAATTAATTCTTCCCCTAATGCATGGATTATAGATTCTAGTGCATCACATCATATGGCTGCTGCAAAGGAAGTCTATTCCTCTTTGGATGCATGAAAAGGACCTCCCATCCTCATGGGAGATGACTCACCTATTGAGGTCACCAGAAAAGGTAGAGTGGAACTTTTACACGGAAGCTTTGAGAGCTGCTGGTGAGATATAGTTGAGGGAGTCAGATGAAGGTATCGGTATCATCAACATTTGGTTTATACTCTGAGCAGTAATGGTGATCAATATGTTTCCATCTTGAGTCATCAATGTTCTCTGCATAGGACCATACCTGGCTTGACACGAAGTGATCAAATCAGGTAAATGATGAGTTTTGGGAAAGCAGAATAGGGGAAAAAGTGTCTCCCAGAAACGAATGGGATCTTCCTTATCTATGTATTTTTGCTTTAGCCACAGATGCAATTCGTGGAAATCGAATTTGCATTCACAGTATGTGACTTTGAATAGGGAGTCTATAAGGGGAAGATGATCCAAGTCGATGAAGGTTGTAGATGGATTCTCTTCTTCAACATTTTTTTGTGTTTTAGTTTTTGTGGCCATCTTGTTGTAGGGTAGAAAATATAAAAACTAATTCAACTAAAGGATGAATGACGGGAAAAATATAAATAGGGAGATTAGAGCTCTTGACGAAATGGATCGAAGCAGAAAAATAGTAAATGGTAGAGCCATGGGCCATTTAGAAGTAGAATTTAGCTTAATTTAACATTTAAAACTTGACCATAGGTAATTTATTACAGAGGAGTGGGTTTAATTTTCCAACAGGAGGATAAAATGGTTAAATGAGGTTGGCAATGGGATGGGAGCGTATGGTGCAATGACTTTATGATGTGGTTTCTTGTGAGTGGATGAGGGATAACGGAGGGGTAACAGATTTATGACGTGGCGACTTCCGTATGGAAAAGGGGGTAACGGGAGGATGATATGGCGCGGGGGCGCAGTCAACCACAGGAAGGCTGGAAACTGTCAGTGGGATTTCGATGGGGGAGGGCGGGGTAGGCAATTTATGGTTTTAGGCTTTGGGGGTCCAAAATACTATGGGAGTGACACATAGAAAAAATAGGCGGCCATTGAAACAACTTTTCAGACCACCCCCTCGTGTTAACGGGAAACAACTGAAGGGGGGCCGAAAAACTACCTTCATCGTTGATCTGGGCGGCATTGATTGTGTCCTTTGAAAAGTGTCAGGCGCTTATTTGGCATCGATTTAACGTGTTGTCATTTTGCGACTTTAAACAATTAAGTGACTTTGCCCTTTATGAACCTTATGATAAAAGGAAATTAAACTTCAAAATGAAAGCTTAACTTTTGTAATCAAGCTAAACATACTTTTAATGGTGCATTTAAACTAAGCTCCCTGAAATTTATTTGGTTTTCAACTAAAGCAATATTTTTGTTCTTTTGTTGCTTGCCTAACATTTTATTTGGTTTTTCCTTCCTTTTTTAGGGCAATCTAACTTATCATTTTTTCTGATATGAACATGATATAAAATATTCCTAACATTTTGTTTTGTATTTTTCTTTTTGTCCATATCCTAACTTAACATTTTAACAAATAATATTTTTTTATTTTTCTAATATGCTAACTTATCAAAACCAATATTGTTACAACACAAACCATGAGCCATAGTTTTCCTCTAACTAGGACTTACCTGTGTCAAGAGTTGTTTCCCACCATCTTGAGATTGGAGACATTTTGAAGGCCACAGTCGATATGGGATAGAAAATGGACTTTGACAGTCTTCAAGCCTGCAACCAACAACTTTGAAATGCACCTTGAACCATAATTACCTCCCCAATTTAGTTTTCCTACACCATGAGCTTGTTCCTGCCACCTTGAGTTTATCAACATCAAGAAGCTCACAACAGATAGAGGATAGAGAGGAGCTTTGATGACCTCCAAACCTGCGACTAGCGAAAAGGAGACGAGCTACAAAATCGAGGAGTCAAATCACATAGGACTAACCTGAGAATTGCAAGAAGCTTGAGACATAACTAGAATAACCTGTGAACTCTGATACAGTAGAGAACTATCTAAGAAGGTCGAATCTTGATGGTGAAACTAGGAGGCCAGCTGAAGGTACAGAGCCACCCTGCTAGATTTAGAGGCCAAAAGTGGTCGATCACTAAACAAAATGTAAGATTGACCTGACATTGCTGAGAGTACCAAAATATGCCCAGAAGTGGTCTAATTAGAGATTGGGAAGAGAAAATGAGTGTTATAGGCATGACATCCTTGCATAGATGAAACATAGTGCATCTATTTCCTGGACAAATTCCTTGTAGGATGGTGCTCTAATAATGAAAATATATTGGAGGAAGGACGCTACCTTGCCATGATGCCACTTTCATCTAGAGTTGCATTCAACCTATTCAAATAATTACGCAGAGCCATAATTAACCGGCAAGTCGAGTAGGATCGGGTGTATAGTGACCAAGGTCGAGTTGATGTGAGCATCATTTGGGCATTTAAGTGATCATGCTTAAATATTGAATGAATGGCCAGGGGATCTCTTGTGCTACTTAGCCTTATGCACCAATCGACAAACATAAAATCTAAACACCCACCGTGAGGAATTAATATTTCGCAAAAAAACTCACACGAGACAGTATCACATTTTAAGCGTGTCACATTTTGGCACCATTATTGGGGAAACAACAATATTTTGGGATCTTTTGTTTCATATTTTCCTTAGAGTCCATGAATAATGAATAATGATAAAGAGATATAAGTTAAGAAAATTTCTTCTTAAAACTCCTATTGGCCTAGTTTCCAAGATAAGTGAAACTTGATCATCATTATCATCTAATATGACTTTCAACCTGATAAGTAAAAAAACATGGTCAACACACTTTTCAATGTATCTTCAATTTTTATCAATGTGGGTCCTCTCAAAAGTATGCATAATGGGTACTCGTTGGATGTGGAATTTAATTTTGCATCCAACGAGTGTCTACATTTGAAATTTGGACAAAGCTATAAAGAGATAAGCAAGAAATACAATTAAAAAAAAAAAAAACAAAAAAAAAAACAAATAGTTTTCTTCTTTTCCATCCAAAATTTGTAACTCTTATTTTATTATTTTAACTGTTATTTTATTATTTTTCCTTAGGATGCCACTTTTAGGCTGAAATTTCCTATAATGGAAGTAAATATATGGCAGTTACTTAAAAGGTTTAACATGAATGAATGTAAAGTAGTGTTTATTCATCTAGAACATGATGTTAAACGCTACAGTGATGATGAAACAAGAGTTGGATGGTACTTTGTATTGTCAATTGATCAGAAGTTAAAAATATCTCATTACAACCAAGCCAAATACAACATATTCTGTTAACATTTGTAGTCAATTCATGACCAAGCCTCATGAAAGCCACTAGAAAGTAGGAGATAGAGTCCTTCAATATCTGAAAGGGACTACTATTTTTGTTAAATATATTAATGAGTTTGATACTGAGTTGGCAAGTTATTATGATTCAAATTGGCTTGGAAATATTAATGACTAAAAAACAACCACAAGAAACATCCAATTTTTTCTTTGTCATCAACTAAACCTAAGTACAAAGCCTTATGCAGTGTAGCTTGTGAGGCGATTAGGTTGAGGAAAATTCTTGAAAATGTGGGAGAAGAACAAAAGACATCAATAATTATCAGACATGATAATCATCAAATTAGCCAAAAATGCTATGTGTCATGCTAGAAAAAAGCATATTGAGACCCATCATCAATTTATAAGGGAAGAGATATAGTCAAAGGAGATTGATATTATTTATTGTAATAAAGATGAAAATGTGGCTGACATCTCCACAAAGCCTCTTGGAAAGGAAAAGTTTGAAATATGTAGAAATTAGTTAGGTGTTTTAAATAACTCATTTCTCCATTAAGGGGGGATGTTACAAATTTAATGGAGAAATTCATTATTAGACTTTGTTAAAGTGTCATTAGGATTGCAGTCATAATTAGTTTCCAAATACTATTTTTTAGGAGTTCGTTCAAATTTTTGAACTATACTGTGCTCTTACAAATATTGGCATTGTCGATCAAATAAAGTTGTGTGAGAGTGAGGGCAACATCACATTGTGACAAATATCTCACCTATGGGTCGCATCTCATTGTTTCTTAGTATTATTTTGTTATTGTTTCCAAGTATTGTTTTTATTATTTTTTCTTAGTTACTAGTTTCTCATTGCTTAGTACTTGATTTAAATTGCACTCCTCAAGCTAAAAGAGTCTAAGGAATCTCATAGATCATGATCATTTATGTAGTCACTAGTTTTCTGCTTCCAAGAAATATTGTACATATTCATTGATTTTACCCTTCCTAGTGATCTCACTCCATCTCTTATGATTTGCATGAATATGGCTCTCCTCATGTCTTCAAACATCAATGATCCACTCAATTATGGAGAAAGGAATAACAACATGGTATAAAATTAGTAATTATTTTATACCCTAGCCCACAACCATATCATGGTACTTTTATTAAAATATTTTATAGGTGTGGGCTCCTAATAGATCTATCATTGAACATACTCTTCAATCCCTTCGAACAACATTCCTACCTACCAACCTCTCACTCACATCATAACAAGAATATATTCAAGTTATAACATGTATTCAATCATAAATCTCATTTATCAAATCATCCTCACCCATAATTATTATACGGTCGATAGAAAAATAACAAGAAGGTTATGAGTGATATAAAAAGGCCCTAAAAGCTCATCTTACCAAGAAGAATAACAAGAATGTTATCAATGATATAGAAAGGCCCTAATGTTGGAAGTACTACACACCTACATGCGGACTCTTAGTTAGAGCATGGGACTACATGCAAGATTCCTTCTGCATGATTTACTCCTTGATTTGCTCCTTCTTTAACTCCGCAACTGGTTAGTTCTTCTGCATGATTTACTCCTTTAACTCTGCAACTAGTTAGTTCTTCTGCATGATTTACTCCCTGATTTGCTCCTTCTTTCACTCCGCAACTGGCTAGTTCTCTCCGAAACTTGTTGTAGGTGTTAAGTCTTCTCATTGATCACCATTATGGTGCATTACCTTGGGATCTTCACCCAGTTATGCTATATCATGAGCATTATAACCTATTTTCTAATGAATCATTCTTTTGTTCTTTCAATTTTCTTTTAGTGTTTTTTCTTTGCAAAGTTGTGTGTTCAACCTTTACTAGCTAGATTCATCTGTGCAGGTTTTCTAACACATTTACATGGTATCGAAGCCCACAGGTTGCTAGATAAAAGGCGCACCAGTACTTTATTTTGCAGGTATTACAGCTTGGAGATTAAAGATCGACAGAAAAATGGAGTTTCCCAAAGCATCGATCTAACACCGTACAACTATCACAAATGGAAGGACCAAATGGCTCGATACCTTTGTTAAAAAGGGTTGTACAGGATTACCATGGTTGCAGAAGTGGAACCCACTTCAGCCATAGAGAAATCCAAGTACCTCAACCACATGGATGAGGCCCATGGATCCATATGCATGTGCATCTCCCCAGAGTTGTAGTTTCATCTATCTGCCTGTAATACTCCCAATGAGATTTGGAAAAAGGTTGAAGAACTCTACGAGAAACAAGATGAGATGAAAGGACATTTGCTCGAAGTGGAGCTGTTGTCATTGGATCCACGGAACTATGACAGAATTCAAGACTTCTTCACCAAATATAATGATCTATTGTTGCAACTCAAGGGTTGTGGAATTGACAAATCCAAGGAGGAGAGTCGCCAAGTTCTCTCTATTATGTCAAAGCTCAGACCGGAATACTCTGTCTTTGTGTCTACATTTCATTCAGTAAGGCTCGTAACAGGTAAATCCTACACTATGCCTTCTTTCAAAGAGTTCATGGAGTCCCTTACTTTTGAGCAAGATAAACTCATTGGAATGGGGAAAATCAAACCTCCAAAAGTGCATGCACTTGCTGTGCATGATGGCAGCCACAATAAAAATCACAGATCTAATTCAAATCAAAAAAATTAGGAGCAAAAAGACAAGGGAAAAGTACATTCCCATCCAAAGAAGGAAGGGTACACCAAGCCCTTCAATGACTCCTCCGGCTCGAGAAATGAGAAAGGGAAGAAAGGAAACAGATGCACCTACTGTCAAAGAGGATTCTATCCAGAATCTTCTTGCATGAAGAAACAAATTGACCAAATGGCAGAAATCCTTCAGAAGCACAACCTTGGGGATCACATCCCTCAGGGTGCCAAGAAGAAACTGAGGATCCGCCACATGGGAGAGGTAATAATTTTCATGCTTTAGTTGCAATTAATTCTTCTCCTGATGCATGGATTATAGATTCTGGTGCATCACATCATATGGCTGCTGCAAAGGAAGTCTATTCCTCTTTGGATGCATGCAAAGGACCTCCCATCCTCATGGGAGATGACTCACCTATTGAGGTCACCGGAAAAGGTAGAGTGGAACTTTTACACGGAAGCTTTGAAGGTGCTTCATGTTCCAAAACTTTCGGTAAAGCTGCTTTTAGTTTATCAGATCACTCATTCCGAAACTGGAAAGAGAGTGGAATTCACTCCAGATGCAGTAAACATATATGATCTACATAGCAGTGCCAAAATTGCAACTGGTGAGGTAAACAATGGAGCCAGACTGTATACATTTTCTGAATTTATTGAATCTGACTCCTCCTTATTGCTTACACATGTTGATGATAGTAGCAGGCTTTGGCACGAGAGGTTTGGTCACTTAAATTACAGGTATATGCAGCAGCTAAGCAAGCACGAGATGGTGGAAGGCTTGCCAAATATCAGTTTCTCCAAAGGAGTTTGTGAAGGATGTGTCCTTGGCAAACATCTTAGAGAAAAGTTTGACACTGGCAAGACTCACAAAGCATCCTCTCCTCTAGATCTGATCCATAGTGATCTCATGGGGCCTTTTCCTCATCCTTCCATCAACAAAGCAAGGTATGTGCTTACATTTATTGATGATTTCTCATGATACTTTGGGTGGGTATCTTCTCAGGAACAAATCTGAAGTTTTTGCGCACTTTGAAGATTTCAAAGCACTAGTTGAGACACAGTCAGAGAGAAAGATCAAAGCCCTCCGTACAAACAATGGGGGGGAATATGTTAACAAGCACTTCAGAACCTTTGCCTTAAGTCCGACATACAATTGTAGTACACAGTTCCATACACTCCGCAACAGAACGGAGTTGCTGAGAGAAAGAACCGATCTCTCAAAGAGATGGCTTCCTTCATGTTGCATGCTAAGACTGCCTCATAAGCTATGGGCTGAAGCACTTAATTGTGCTAACTACATCAGAACAGATCTCCTCATAGGTCTGTCAAGGATCAGACCCCCTTTGAGGCTTGGAGCGGCACTAAACCAGAGGTCACCCACTTCCGTGTTTTCAGCTCCCGAGCATGGGCCAGGATCCCCTCTGAAAAGAGGAAAGCTCTTGATCCACAGAGCATTGAGTGCATAATTGTTGGATACCCTGATGGTGTAAAGGGATACTGACTCCTGATTTCCTCTACGGACAAGCTCATCATTGAGCGAAGTGTCAAATTTGAGGAAAGTCTCTCGCATGCACCTCAATTGTTGCATGCAGACACCTTTTATCTACCTCATGTTCGAGATGATGACTCAGTACACACAAATGTAGATACAAAGCATGCAGATGTCGCGGTAAAGCATGCAGATGCAGAGACAAAGTCTTCAGATACAAATCCAGTGCATGCATATGATGATCCACATCCAAGCCCAAATCGGGCTTCCAGCAGTGAATCAAATTCCCCTATCATAAATCAGAGAACAAGGAGCTTACGTGAGATATATGGACAAGACCACCCAGTTGCTATAAATGGTCTTGTGGGGGATAATTCTGATTTGCAAAGGACTAGCTCAGAGTTTATTGAGCCTCCTCTTGCCCTCACTGCCACTAAACCATCGCCATCCTGGCATTGTCATTTGGTTTAGTCTTCTGATCCACAGTCTTATGCTAAGGCTGTTGGGCATCCATCTTGGGAGTCCGCCATGGAAGAGGAGTATAACTCCCTCCTTGAGAACCAAACCTGGGATCTAGTCCCCCTTCCTTCAGGAAGGAAACTTGTCCGATGCAAATGGGTCTACAGGACCAAGAGTGTTGCAGATGGGCAAATCACCAGACGGAAAGCAAGGCTAGTAGCCAAAGGCTTCCAACAAGTGCATGGCATTGATTATGACGAGACCTTTGCTCCAGTAGCAAAGATGGATTCCATACGCCTTACACTCGCCATTGCGGCTGCCAAAGATGGGAAGAACATCAGATGGATGTGAAGAATGCCTTTCTTCACGGAGACCTATCAGACGAGATTACATGAGCAGCCACATGGTTTCATTCAAGATTCATCTTTGGTCTGCAGACTGAAGAAATCTCTCTACGGCCTTAAGCAGGCCCTGAGAGCTTGGTATGCAAAGATGGATTCTTTTCTCTTATCACAAAACTTCGAAAGATGTAAGTTTGATCCGAATGTTTACATGCTCAAGACACATGATTCTCTTCTTATCTTAGTTTTGTATGTGGATGATCTCCTGATCACCGGCAGCTCAGTTTCAGCCATTGCTGCAGTCAAGAGGGCCTTGCATGATAGGTTCTTAATGACGGACATGGGTCCATTACATTTCTTTCTTGGTCTTGAGATCAGCCAGGATGCCACAGGCATCAAACTCTCTCAGGCTAAGTATGCACGGGATCTCCTTGAGAGATTTCACATGATTGACTGCAAGCCAGCACCGACTCCTTTTCTTTCTGGGGTCCGCCTTGAGGATGGAGGTGACACTCCATTAGTTGACAGCACTCTTTACCGACAGCCAATGGGGAGCTTATTGTACCTCACCCACTCCAGACCAGATCTCTCATATACAGTGGGGGCAGTTTCTAGATACATGCAGGAGTCGCATGAGCTACACTAGAATGCTGTTAAGCGCATCCTCCGATATGTACAGGGCACCATCACCTTCAGGATTCACTATGTAGCAATCATTGCATTCAATCTCCTTGGCTTCACTGATTCTGATTTGGCGGTGACAATATTGATCGCAAGTCTACCTCCGGATATTCACTCAGTCTAGGGTCTGGCCCTATCTGTTGGTCGAGCAAGAAGTAGGCTGGTATTGCTCTCTCTTTAGCCGAGGCCGAGTACAGAGGAGTAGTCAACATCACCATTCAGGCTCTGTGGCTACAACACTTCCTCACTGAGTTGGGCGTCCAGTTCCACCAGCCCATTGTCATCTGGTGTGACAACCAGAGCACTCTCAAATTTTGCAGGGATCCAGTATAGCAGCAGCGGACGAAGCACATAAAGATCCATATGCACTACATCAGAGACTTAGTACATGATCAGGTCATTGATTTGCAGTTCTGTCCTTCAGCATAACAGACTGCAGACATCTTCACCAAGACATTCACTGAGCAGAAGTTTCGCTCTTTGCGCGATCGTCTTGGAGTGAAGGACACAGTTGCTTAGCAATTGTCTTTTCTTCCTCTTTTCTTTTGATTACATTGTATTTTTTGGAAAAAAGGGGGGGGGGGGGGGTTTTTTTTTTTTTTCCCACGAGTTTTCCCTTTCCTCAATTTTAGTACAAGTTGCACTGTATTTTGTGATGACCTTGGCCTTAGTTGCCAAGGCTCCAGTTTTCTATTTTCCCATAGTGGTGTTCAATGAGAGATTGGAAGACAACACACTCCAATGCAGACTCTTAGTACTTTAGAGCATAGATTACATGCAGATTCCTTCTGCATGATTACTCCTTGATTTGCTCCTTCTTTAAAACTGCGCAACTGGTATAGTTTCTTCTTGCATGATTACTCCCTGAGTTTGCTCCTTCTTAACTCCACAACTGGTTAGGGTTCTTCTGCATGATTTACCCCCTGAATTTGCTCCTCTTTGCAGCCTATGCCGCAACTTGGTATGTTGCTCCGGAAACTTGTTGTAGGTGTTGAGTCTTCTCATTGATCACCACTATGGTGCATTACCTTGGGATCTTCACCCAATAATGCTATATCATGAGCATTGTAACCTATTTTCTAATGAATCATTCTTTTGTTCTTTTGATTTTCTTTTAGTATTTTTGCTCTGCAAAGCTGTGTGTTCAACATTTACTAGCTAGATTCATCTGTACAGGTTTTCTAACACATTTACACCTAAAAGTTCATCTTACCAAAAAGAAGTGATCACTGTTGATCCTTGTCTTGAAAAAGGGCTTCACGAGAGTTCACTTGATTACCAACTATATAACTTACTCAAAATAACTAAAATCATACATGTGCTATACATCAAGTTTCTCTTCATAAATATTATGTACTAATTCACATCATGTAAAAGTAAAAATGATATTATCATTCGTAATGACATCTTATTATAATATATCATTATCTCAATATTAAACTTCTACTCATTAAATAATATTTGACCTCTTACCTAGACATAAACCATAAATAATAAAAACACAAAGCATAAATAATAAAAAACACATTACTTAATTGTTAACATTAAATATTTAATTACAAATATAAACCAAACCAATCAAAATATTTAATAACATAAAAAATAATTTACCAAAAACCCATCATCTAAATCCATGGCGTTCAATTCACCTATCCTAAGCAAAACAATGCAAATGAACCCCTATAAATATACAAGATAAAATATATATTAATGAATATATGATGCAGTGATAGTATTAGTTATTCAATCAGACTCATTTGAGAGACACGTTTATCCTAATAAATGTAACTTTACCCTAATTAATTTAATGTAATTTCAATTCATCGCAATGAGATTCAAAATTAGCAAATTGATGCTTGTTACAGTGACCAATATCGTGTCGACGTGTTGTAAGATCTTTTATCAAAGAGGTGATCAAGAATCAACGAATTTACCAGTAATAAAATTGCAGAATGAAGAGAAATAAGTATGAATGCTGGAGCACTATTAACAACTAATTCTTGTATGTGGAAGAGATGCCTGGAGGTAACTTAGAACTGCATTTAGGGAGACATCTCGATCGGTTATTATTCATTAGGTGAATAATATAATGCAGTATTTGTTATTGAAAAAAAATTGAAAATACATTTGTACAAATAAATGATGTGAATCATTCAGATGTATTTATTTTTTTGTTTCTTTCTAATTTAGTTTATTTTTATGGCTGAATTATAAATATGAAGGGAGTTGTCTATAATGCGATTTTTTAGAGTTTTCTGTACTTAATCCTGTGGAAATATTTGAGATGAAATCTTGATTTGTATTATTTAAAATAATTTTTCACTGTATATATGGATTCGGCCATATTAAAAACCTCTAGGGCACTTCTATTGTGCAGGATTTACCCATTAATCTTGTGATTTCAATGAATTCCTGGAAGATTTTAGAGAAATTAATCTGGAAAAATATACTGGAAATCCACAAGAAAAGCTTCCAAAAAATCACACTAAAAACAACCCCTAGTTTCAATAAACAACATGTTGATGAACTCATAAATCGTAGACATTAAACACATAAAGCCTGTTGATGAACTCATAAATCGTAGACATTAAACACATAAAGCCTATTTCCAACGGACACTGTAAGTGGATGTTACCAATCTATTCAAGTGCAAAAACACAACAATTTGTGATCTTTCAGTGTTCACAATATACAACTGAGTCAGCAATAATCCCTAAACTAAGAATTCTATGTTCTTTGGGATCTTGTATCAGCCTGAAAAACCACAGTACCTTTTCCAAACATGCCCATAATCTTCGTGCTTTAGCTACTGCTCGTCTTCAGAATCTGGAATTGTGAAGGTCAAAAAAACTATTTTTTTCTTAGACAGAATTATGAGACAGTACTTAATTATAAGGGAAACATGAAGATCTCCTCCCTTGAGACAGTTAATTAACAGAAAACGCTTGTGAAAAAAAAAAAAAGTATGTGGCAGCTAAATAAAGTAATGATGGCATTCATCTGATGGTGGAGAAAAGGGAATCTACCCACTTACCTGATCTAATGTCCTCATAAATTGCAGCTTTATTTTCCAACTGCCTCAAAACCATGGAACATATAAGTTTCCACCAATACATATGAAACACGAGGAGAGTCAAAAGCAGCGTATTAAATACATAATAGATCCATATGTGATAGGGGTCTGGGAGATCTAGGCACTGAATACCATCATAACTGCAAGAGAAAATTGGAAAACACATAGTGTAAGTGTTATTTTTATATTCAATGAAGTAGCAGACATTTGACCTTCAAAATAACAGTAAAACCTCATGAACTGAAAATTTGAGAAAGGATATCAGAAAACCTTAAGCTCCGGATGATCCAGAATGGATAATATATCAAGCGGAGCAAAAACCATGAAAGGGAAAAAAGCATAAAGCTCATTACAGCTGCAAAATCCTTGCCACCATACTGAAAGAGCTTCGTTGTTTCCAATAAGAGATCACTGGTGTCATGCAAGGCAAAAATAATAGATCCGATGCGGAAAAACCTGGATTCATACATAAAGAAGAGTGACTTTAATAGAAGAATACGCATTAGAATACTTAAATATCAAAAAAGTAATTTTCATTTGGAGATTAAGTTCATTAAAAACAAAGGTTCATCTCATTGCCCTTTCTCTAAATTTTCATTTTTGATCGGCTATATTGGTAGGGGGTGCACACTAAAAAAATGAGAGAATACTGGATCATCGAATCAACACCCCACTCTTTACAAAGAACATTTCCTAATACAAAGAACAAAAAGATTTAAAACTAAATCTTCAGACCTAGATAGAAATTAAAATCAATATTTAGGACAGAAGGCTTCCTAATACAGAGAACAAAAGGATTTGAAACTAAATCTGGTAACCTATAGGGAAATTAAAATCAACATTTGCTGTAAAGAGATACAGATAAACAAAGAAATTATTCGACTATCTTATTCTCATAATGAAAAATAAATAATATTATTAAAATGAGTATAAAAAATATAATATTAAATTTAAAGAAATATGGTGATAGACAAATTTATTGGAAATAGGGTTTTTAGAATTTTAATTTTATTAATCAAATAATTATTACTAAGGTTGGCCATGGAATTTAATCTCAATAGAATATTTAGAATATTCTTATTGGTATACACAAATTTAAAGCTGAAATTTATTTTTCAAGTAATTATGCAATTTTTCCTTTTAATTAAATTCCATTAATTAAAAAATATAAAAATTATTATTGAGAAACTATAGTTTTTGCAAGTGTTATTGAATAAAATAGTGGTACTAGGTCATGGTATTGTGTAAAACCATTTAAAAATTAAAAACTCTATAATAAACTGGAGTGAATTTCATTATATTTGTTTTAAAATATATAATGTTTAACATTTATTAATTATTTTATTGTAATAATAATTATACTTTAAATAAAATTAATTTATTATGTTTAATAATTTAATTAATGTTTATTATGTTAATTAAAGTTAAAATAAATATTTTGAATTATTATGATAAATTTATATTTATTAAGTATTTACCAGTTTATATTATTCAATTTAGTATTAATAATAATTAAAAATATATATATTAAATTAAAAACCTACCATTCTCCGCACCATCAAAGAGATCTCAACATCAACAAGGGGAGGGGAACTGCAAGGCAGGAGACTTGTCAAAAGGCCTTCAATAGCAAACCTTTTCTATGTGATGTTTAATTTTCACTTAGCGATTCACCAACATGGCCACTGCCACCACTTCAACCTCTGCATGCGATGCAAGGGAGAAGATTTAACACAAAATCACTTAAAGGAACTTTTCTATGTATTGTCTGAATTTCAGTCGGTCCTTCACTGGCATGACCACTGCCACCATCTCAACCTCTGCATGCTATGCACAGTAGAAGATTTAACTTGGAAATCGCTGAAAGAAACCCTTTCCACGATATCGACTTCTAACATTGTAGATATAAATTTCCAACATTATGGACAATGTTAAATAGTAAATTACATCCCAAGTATGATGTAATAAAATTGAGCAACTTGCGTAATTTCCATATAAATTTCAAACATTATTGACAATGTTAAATAGTAAATTACATCCGGAGTATCATATCCGAGTATCATATGATGTAATAATATTGAGCAACTTGCATAATCCCCATTAACTTGGGATAGTTGATTGCACTTAAAAAAGACTGTACATATCAATGTTGGGAAAATATTTCTTCAAATATTAGACTATTGGGTGGGGGAGTTGTAAAGTTGAGAATATTGACTTCTAAATGAGCCAAATGTGCATCAACAGGACCACAGGTGAATTTATACGTGGCAAAAACATGAATGATGAT
>APFE030579157.1:0-27288 GCA_000404065.3 Pinus taeda
AGAAGCTACGTTAGCTAAAAGGTCAGCACTTGCATTCTGGAGTCTGGGAATTGATGAAATATTGAATGCTATAAAATGCTCAGTCAGATCTTGAACTAAAGATTGATAGTGTTTTAAATGACCTGATAAGCAATGTATAGTATTCCGTACCTATCTGACTACAATTTCAGAGTCTCTGAAGACTTGGAGGTACTTTATATCTAGCCCGATTGCTTTGTACAACCCTTGGACTAAAGCCTCATATTCTACTGTATTGTTGGTACAATCAAACTCGAGCCTTCATGTTAACATGATTTTATCTCCTTCTGGACTAATTAGCACACATCCTGCTCCTGCTCCTTCGTTAGATTTAGAACCATCAAAAAATAATTTCCAAAACAAAGATTTATTTATAGGTCTATCTAAAAAATTGATACATTTTGAACTATCCATTTGAGAAAAATCTTCGACTTGGGACAAAACAAAATGTTCTAAATAAGGTGACATATGAGCATTAAAATTACCGAGAAAAGAATCCACTGAGTAATTGCCAATTATGCTACTGTCATATACTACTGGTTCATTTCCCCCCTCTAATTCCATTACTATGTACTTCTGATGTAATTCTCGTTCAAATTTTATTTGATTTGGCTTACCATTGTAAGGCAGCCACATGTGCGACCAATCAGTTGCGAAGTATCCATGTAGTTTTTATGACCAATCCCTGCTAAGAATTAAGCCATAAAATTCAAGGATATCAACGACTAAAATGTCAATAACTTGACATACCTTTGGGTTGGATGACAACCTTATGGTTACTTGATTTAGTTCGCCAATGACTTTGACTTGAGATCGATCCAGCTGAACTATGCGAACAGTGTATTTCTGTGGTTGAACGGCTAATTTGGTGCATATGGACTTTGGTAAAATATTCGATGAAGCACCTGAATCCACTAAACAATTATGTACATTTTTGTTAAAAATTTCATAAGTAAGGAGAAAAGGGGGAGTATGAGATCTCGATCTTCCTACAATTAAAGCGATGTTGTTTGGATCAATCTTGTTAGTCGTATTAGTTGGAGGTCTTCCCATGTTTTGAGAAGCTTGAGAAATTACAGCTGCAGGCAAAGGTGCAACTGGCACAGCATGTAATTCTTTCATCATTATCTTTTGTTGATGCTTTAGCTTGCTCAATTCATATAGAGTAATGTTGGCCCTATCCTTTTTCATGTCTTCTATAATATTGTACTCCATTTCATCCGAAACGATCAACGTTTTAGATGGAGTAGGTGAATCTGTTTGGATTAGGCTAGTTTGAGTCGCTTTAGATGTCGTTTTCTTTGTTGCGAATTTCTCCTTTGTTGCAGAGCTTGCACTCTTTGGTTTTGGGGTAGTTTGGGGAGGATCAAGATGATTTCTACTTCGTGCGTTAACTGGGAATACTTCTTGATCTTCCTCTTGTGGGAGGATGAAATCCCACATTCTTTGTAATTCTACAACTTCTTCATCATCGGTTTTCCCTTCAGTGGAAATTTCATCTTCCTCTTCCTCGGATTCAGCACTTGTTATAGCATTGGGTGGCCTTGAATCCATTGATGGGCCTCTTTTAAAAGCTCTATAGGGCCTTTTTGAAGAAGTTTCTGCTACTTGCTTTTTTATGTCGACCATTTCATTGGACATGGTCTTCAGAACTTTTTGCAATCCCTCCAAATTGAATGGATCTTTTGCTTGTTTCTTCTTGGACTCTTCTTTGAAGGTGACCTTCTTAGATTTACGTTCTTCTATCACGGATTTCTTCTCTAAGGCTATTATATGTTTTTCTACTGCTATGGCTTCTTTCATGTTTTCAGCTAGGGTTGTTTTATTAGCCCTGTCCACGAAGATTTCTATGTTTGATGGTAACGCAGTGATATACCATTCACATCGCACTTCCTCACTGGGCTGGGAAGCAGTAGGAATTTTGTTTAGAATTTTATTGAAATGTAGATTGAAGTCTTTGATAGGCTCTCTAGATTCTTCCCTAAGATTGGATAGGTCGTTGATTAACGTTGACGTAGACCCGTTGTCACCAAACATGGTTAGGAATTGGTCTTGGAAGATGTCCCAACTAGTAATAGATCCAGAGGGTAATGAGAAATACCATGATCCAGCTGTTCCTTGCAGAGTATAAGGAAACAGTCGAACAACAACATCTTCATTAGTAACCCTGTTGAGGTTAATAGATAGCATAAAGTTGTTTATGTGCTCTTCTACTAGCATGCCTGCCTCGGGATTGAACTTAGGCAGCCATTTCTCAGGATGGGCCGGTATTTGACTCAAGGGTTCAGGCATTAAGACTACCCCAAGGTTGTTCCATGGAGACTGGGCCATTACTGAACTGCTAACAGGGGGATTTGCAGAAGATGATCCCTGTGGTTGGGAAGATGAGGTTATTATGATCGTAGATGACTGAGGAGGAGTTGTAGGGATTCCACTGGGTGGATTGATAATGGTCTGGAGTGGAGGGGTGGATGGTTGACTTCGCAGTGGAGAGGTTGAGATGGATGATGTTGATGAAAGAGTCTAACTGTCGGACCCTTTAGGTGACTTCCTTGCTCTTTTCCTTTTGGGAAAAGGTAATTCGGTTGGCCGAACGCCAAACTTTTCACTCTTTAATCTGGTCAGGGGATGAGCAGGGTTATACTGCGAAGTCGCGCTGCCCTGAGATTTATCATATCTTTGAGGGGAAATGGAAAATCACTGAAGTTTGTGAATCAGAGATTTGACTTCAGGAGGTTCAATAACAGATTGTTCTGAAATGTCAGGATTTGTAGTAGTGGTTGATGCTCTGGTGACTTCTAACACTGGATTTAAGTGTAATGGAGAAGTCGGGGGAGATGGTGAGGGAGATTTACTCTCATAATGGTATTTTTATTTGGATTTACTTGCCATTCATAGTTCAGGCCCTCCTTCTAGCGCCAAATATGTTGAAGGCCCCGAAAATCGGGTCAACAACAAGGGAGATACCCGTCCGGTCCAGACCTTGGTTGGCAGCTCCTTATCCGTTTCGTATAGCGGGTCCGACTGGGGATATGGGACCAGTTTCCCAATTTAGTGTGTGTGTGTGAGAAAGATGGGTATTTCTATTCTAAATGGAATACTTCTATCCTAATTCTAATCTAATGTTATGCTATTGTATTCTAATAAACAAAAAAACATCAAAATTTATGCTAACCTGGGGTGTGATCTTTCTTCTATGCGATCTAAAAAGATTTCAAACAATAACTGGTAATAAAGATCATTAAGCTATTATAAGAAAAGAATTCAATAAAGATGAACTACTTCGTATAAGAAATTAGACAAAACAGTTGTGAAATCTTATCGCATAAATGAGCTATTCATATACTAAACATAAACAAATAGTTATCACCATACAAAAGTGCCAAATGATAACTCAGGCATCCATGCTGTAATACATAAACAACTAAAAACAGAATATCACTTTAACGCATAAGCATAAATGGTTAAGAGATAAAAGTACCATTTATAACTAGTCCTACTCATGAGCTTCAAGCGACAATTGATTTATCTCTCCTTGATTTGACAACCACTAAGAGTACAGAAGTGCAACATCAGTAGCAGATATCAAATGCAAATATCAAATAAACCCTGTTCCATTCATTCACCAAAACCTCCTCTGAGGGTGCAAAAGTGCACGTTCTGAGGACAAGTTTTTGATAAAATTCTAGACCCTTCTCTAAATGCATGAGAAGGGTTTAAATATTACTAACTAAATAACTTATTTACAGAAATTGAGGATTCGGTTTAAATGATCATCCTCTTTCTAAGAAAAACTATTTCTAAAATTAAACCTAATACCTAACTATTTCTAAAATTAAACCTAATACCTAACTATTTCTAAATTTGCTCCTTAACGTCGCAAGCATTTAGTATTTTCCTGAGTGGAGTTAGCTGACTGTCTACCGTCTTTCGTTGAGTTAAGCAAATAGAATCAGAAAGAGCTGGCATTATCTTCTCAGTAAAATTGATGATATACTTGAGTGTCATCCAATGACTATGTGGCATTACCATGTATACCTGGTAAAAATCCCATTTCAACTTGGTTAACACTTGGACTGCTTCTGCTTTTCCTTTAGTTTTCTGATTCTAGTTTGTTTCTATCGCTGCTTTCTTACAATGTTCGGGGCTTGCAGGTGGCTGAGTAACTAGGAGCCTTCCTTTTCGAGCAAGTTTTCTCACTGAGCGCTAATCACACATCGGAAACTGCCTCTGTTTCTTGATCTAGGCTTCCCTGATGCATTTTTTGCCTCTTGCGCGTTTTTCTCTCATCTGATATAAAGCTCAAAATTTGTAAAACTAGTGATTCCGTGAGCTCTTGACCCTGAGCATTAAACTGTCTGTTTCTGGTATTAGCATCATTCAGCACCCATTCAACCATGGCTATATATGAGAAATTTGTGATGGATGCCTCAGAATAGTTCTGTGGCTCTTTCTCTCCCTTAAGTGGATTAGGTGTGCCTTCCGAAATGGACATTGGAGTGCTGCCTTTCCTCCTCATAGTTTTCTGCATACTTCCTTGTATAACGCTTCATCCTTCTTTCTTGCAGTTTACGTTTGAGGTGGAAGTAATGATAAAAAATAATGACAGGAAAACTTTAAATGCTGAAGATATGCAAAACATGCCACCTTACGTGAACTAGTTCTTCGAAAAACACAACACCATACTTCATTAACAACTGGCAATAACTCATTAATTCGCATTAAAATGCATGAACAGTTCTTGGCTTAAAAAAACGTTTTCTCGAATAATGAGCCAAAACCAACTGTGATGGAGAGGTCCTGCGATTTTGCTTTGCGATATCGCAATATCGCAATTTCATCGTGCTGTTCTATCGCAAGGTCGCAGTATTGCAGTATCGCAGTATCACAATATCGCAACTTCGCAGTATCGTGGTATCGCAACATCGCAAATTCGAAGTATCGCAACATCGCTTAATCATTATAATCCTTATGTGTAATTCATGTGATTTTTGCGATGCGTGATATGCGATATCGCATATCAGCGATTTTAGAGATTTTCAATGTGTGTGTTTCTTTAATGTATGTGATGCGATGCAGTTTCGCGTCATAATCTCGCATTTTTTATCATTTTAGAAGATACCCTATCATTCTTTGCATGATGCGATATCTCTTAAGGAGTGAATTTACTTTCTTCATTATGAAACTTAGATTTTTAGATTCTTCAAAGGTATTTTCCTAAGTCCATGATGTTGTAAGTTTCATCTAAAAAGAAATATAACACTAATTGGTTTTTTTAGATTTTTTATTGAGGGTCCCCACTTATTTAGTATTAGCAATAACACTTCATAAGGAGGGGGGTTGTTGTGGCCACAACAATGCCTTACCTATGAGCTCAACCGGAGCTCTTACGGTACTTGATCAATCTCTGGGATGAACAAGAGAAAGTATTCCACATATGAGATCAAGTGTTGGAGCTGGATGTATCTGACATCTACTTCATCACGAGACTGTCGCGCAGAGGGCCGGTGCCCCTATTGACAAATAGTAGGCCATCTGGTGAGAAGATGGGTGAGGTGATGGAACGGGTGTGCCCAGGGGCACAATTTGGATCTGGAAGTTCAAAGGTGGATATTGCCACTATTCAGGATCTAACACTCAAAGCGGTGTTATTTACCATCACACGGGCTGCAGCGGCACGGGCACCCCACGAGGCAACAAAGAACCAACTTATATTGGCCATAGAGTGTCTGAATCTGACTATCTTTAGTTGGGCGACAACGATGACTACCAACATGAAGAGACAACTTACAAAAGGTAAGCGAGGAAAACTGCAGCAGTTTGGGTATGGTTCTATTATGGTAACGTTCATTTTAGAATGATTACCAATCTTTCAGGGCCAAGGGGCCTTCGTACCTGATCCGGTGCCGCGAGAGCTGAGAATGGCTCGTTGGGCAGCGCTGATGCCTAGAGGGGGGGAGGCCAACAAATGTCTTGGAGGCCAGAGTTTTTTGGGTGGCTCCGCCGCCAGCTGATCGTGGTTGAGGATTGGCTGTATGCAGGGACTGACTTCATAGGTGACCCTAATCTCCCACTGCCGGAGGGAGAGGATTGGGATTAGGTATGGCCTCTTTTGATTTTATGTTTTATGATTTTTTTGTTAATACATGCTTGTTCTAACAACAATTATATGTATATGCAGACGTTGGCCCAGAGAAACCAACCGACATGTCTCCTATCTCGAGGAGAAACCAGATTGCAGCAGACCCTCAGGAGGAAGGTGTCGAGGGGGGAGAACTTATCCAGAACCTTGAGGGTATTGCTCGAGGGATTCCAGATTATGCTCGGCTAGCAGATGTCCCATTAGCGTATCAGAGACACACGGTGGGGGTGCGCAGTCACATCCACCGTCTCCTGAGACGCCTAGTGCAAGCAGTGACGTGCTATCATGAGCAGCATAGGGATTAGACATCTAGGCTTTATTTTCACGCATATTTTTTGAGAGACATGTTGTCTCCGGATGTATTAAGACAAACATGTATTATTTTTTGATGATGCACGCTGTGTAAACATTTCGACATATATATATATATACATATGTTTATGGTTTATTGTGTTTTTCATGCTTCTTATGCTATTTTAAGTTACATGTTATGCAAATGTCTATCTAATACATAATAGGCTAATGCATCAGTCAACGTATTAAATCGTCTTGGAATATGTTGATATGTGATGAAATCAAAATCCCTTTCTAACAACTTAACACGTAGATATAACCTTAGAATCTGATGGTCTCTGATGGAATATCGCCCATTGAGCTGGTGGATGACAAGCTGAGAGTCCAAGTTCACAACCAATCTTCGAATACCGAGATTAATTGCCTCGGCCATTAACTCAATCACAACAGTATACTCAGCAACATTGTTCGTGGTACACCCTAGACAAACCCCTTGAAGGTCTACTAGCTCACCATGAGGATCATAGATCACCCATGCCGTAGAAGATAGGTTGCGTGTACTGTGGGAGGCACCATCAGCGAAACCAACGTAAGGCAAACCAGACATCTGTACAAGAAGCAAAAAGACACAATAAGCGGCAATCACGCCAATACACCAAGCCAAAAACATGAAAACATGCACACACAACACACTTGCTAAAGCACACGTATGTACAAAATAGAGTGACTGGAATTCATGCATAATAGTTTTTCAAATAAAGCCCATTCTGGGGCTTATCCAAGGGATTCCCTTCATAGTCAATTAGCTCGTAGGCCCCTTTTTGCAAAAATCTCTTTACAATGTAAGGCCTATGCCACATGGGCTCAAATTTCCCTGCCCCCAGCTTATCATTGGCTTGATCATAGAGCAGGACTAAATCTCCCTCAACAAAAGAACGAGGATGAACAGTGTAATCAAAGTGAGTTTTCACTCGCTTCTTCTGTGCTTCGATAGCTAAAGAGGCTAGTCGACGAGTCTCGTCTACCCGCTCCAGGTAAAGAAGACGTTCTTCTACTGGAGTAGTGTCAAGGAGTAATTCGATGACTAATTTTAATGAAGGGATCTCACACTCAATGGGAAGGGTAGCCTCCAATCCATAAACCAATTGGAAAGGAGTGAAACCGGTGGCATCCTTCACAGAGGTTCGGTAGGCCCACAAGGCAAAGAACAACATCAAGTACCAGTTGGACTTATGCATGCCAATGGTTCGTTGAAGCATCGTAACTAGAACCTTGTTGACGGCTTCTACTTGGCTGTTGGCCTGAGGATAGTATGGATTTGAGCTATCGTGCCATAAGCCCAACTGGGTTGTAAGCTCAGTCATCATATGATTACATAAATGCTTGCCGTGATCAATGATGATGGCTTGAGGGACTCCGAACTGTGAGATAACATGATAATGTGGGCATCGCCTCGACCCATTTTGTGAAGTAATCAATGACAACGATGATATACCCATGCCCCCCGGCCGAGCGAGGGTTATAGATCATATAATCAATGCCCCATTTTTCAAAAGGGTCGACGGTAACAACGGGGTGCATTGGAGTGGGAGGCGCACACATCTTCCGTTGGTAGATTTGGCACTCGTGAAAAGATCGGATGGCAAGATTGTAGTCCTTAAATATGGAGGGCCAAAAGTAACCAGCACGGAGGATTTTCTGTGCAGTAGCATATCCGGACATGTGATTGCCACAGGCACCAGAATAGCAATCATTGAAAACTTTATCAGCTTCCTTGAGTGTTAAGCATCGGCGGAGAACAGAATCAACGTCGAGGCGGTACAGGGTGTCCCCAATGATGCGATATGGTTGGGATTGATGGAAAATACGTCATCGGGCATCCTTAGATGTCTCGGGACAAAAAGAGGAAATCTGTAAATAGACAATGATATCCCCGTACTAGGGATCGAGGGTGCTGATTAAGAAGAGGGTTTCGTCCGGAATATGATCCTCTAACCGAGAGGGCGCGGTAAGAGATGGAAAAGAGCACAACAATTTAGTGAAGACAAGGGATTTCTTGAACTTGGCAGTAGTGAATTCCAAGTTGAACTCTTGGAGGATAACAATCCACTTCGAGTACTTACCCCCCAGCAGCTGACGTGACAAGTTGTACATCATTGGGTTGCAATCAGAGATCACTGTCGTAGTGCGCAACAAGATATAATGGTAGAAGTTTTGGATCGCACAAATGACAGCCAATGCCAACTTCTTGATGTGAGCATATCGAGATTCCATATCTAATAAATTGCAGCTGAGATAACAAATGACGTGTTCAGTGCCATCATCATCATCTTGAACGAAAAGCATGCCAATAGTGGTATCAGCACTGGCCAGATACAAGGTGTAATCATGATGGTAATTAGGAGGACGCAACAAAGGGGCGGAAACAAGGAGGTCCTTGAGGTGTTCGAAGGACTCCTGAGTGACAGCATCCCAACGGAAAGGGGTGTCTCAATGAGTAACCGCGTAAAACATTTCGCCACCTCGGTATAGTTCGGAATGAAGCGTCGTAAAAAATTTGCTTTACCCTGCAAGCTCTGCAATTGCTGCAAGGAAGCAGGGGGAGGAAGATTTAGAATGGCCTCGACTTTAAGGGGATCCAGACAGATGCCCTCTCGGGAGACAATGAACCTGAGAAGTCTGCCAGACTCTACGCAGAAGATACACTTATGCGGGTTGAGCCGGATACGGTAGTGTCGACAGCGGAGAAAGATTTCGTTGAGATGAGTGGGATGGTCTTAACACTTAGCTGAATGAGCTGGTAGATCATCCAGGTAAGGTTGCACGATGTGTCAAATATCATGAAATGCATAAGACATCGCACGTTGGAAGGTAGCACCGACGTTCTTCAGACCAAAAGGGAGCTTTTTGTAAGAGAAAGTGCCCCATGGACAGATAAAGGCGGTTTTGTGCTGATCAGCTGGCGCGATATTAATTTGGTTATAACCAGAGAAACCATCCATAAATGAGTATATCTCACTTCCGGCACACTCATCAATGAGCTGGTCAATGAAGGCTGTGGGGTAGCTATCCTTGGGACAGGCTCGATTAATATCACGGTAATCAACACAGACCTTGATGGTACCCTGCTTTTTATCCACAGGGACAATATTGGAGACCCAATCTGTGAGTGGGATGGGGTAGATAAAGCCAGCCTTGAGAAGCTTTTCGACTTCCACTTTAATGGCCGCAGCCTTTCGGGGGTGCACGGGGCGTAAACACTGTCTGACAGACTTAGCTCCCAGATACGTGGGTATCTCATGCACCACAATGCTTGGGTTGATGCCGGGAATTTCTTCGTAAGACCAAGCAAAGACGTCACGAAACTCACGAAAAAGACCAATATAAAGCTGAATTTCCTCAGGAGTACAATTTACTCCAATATGGATATGCTCGACAATCCCTGGTTTAATAGAGATGTCGATCGCTAGGGTTTGCGTGATGTTTCCCATGTTCCCTTTAGAGGAAACTTGATATACTTGGATGGGTGTCTGAAGGGGTTGTGTGGGGAGACAACGAGCAAACCGCTCGAGGTAGTCAAGCATTTCCCGATGGGTAGGGAGGAACGAGGAACGATGGTGAAGATGGGACCAAAGGGGTTCCTCGAGAGACATAGCCTCAATAATGGCTTGATCAGAAGGAAATGTTTCCTTTAAAGGATCCGAGGAAGCATAGTCTCCAAGCCAAGGGGAATGAGCATGCGAGTCAAGAGCTCTGCTCAAAGAAGTAGATTCAGGAGGAGGAGCCGATACAGAAACAATCTCGATGTAGTTGAGCTCAGCGGGACTCAACGACATCTCATCACCCCATGATTCTATCTGCTCAATGGGGGGAAGAACCCAAGGATCAGAACGAACCGAAATCATATTGACAGAAGCGACGTTTGGAGGCAGGAGTGAAAAGACACCCATGAGGGCGGGATCTTTAAAGAGCCCAACTCCCACACTCTCTAATGGAATGGAGGTATGCTCCACAAAAGGCACGTTGCCTTTGGAAGAGGAAGCGAAGAAAGAGAGCTGGTCTACTGTGACAATTTTCCCCTGATTAGGGAAACGAATGAAACAAAATAAAGATGAAGCCATGGCTCGCATGGCATATGTCCAGCTCCAGCCCAAAAGGAGGTTGTAAGTAAGATTAGCATCAACGACTTCAACTTCCACTTCGACAGTCTTCCCTTCCAAAGTAGTAGGCAAACGTTGGAGGATACCGTAAGGGCGAGACTCTCTCCCGTCAAAGGCTTCCAATGTTGTAGGAGACTGAACCAAGGTTGGAGAACCAATAGCCTTCCAACAAGAAACAGACATAATGCAAGTTGAAGTGCCTTCATCAATAACCGTACGATGAATCGTTTTAGAATTGATGATGACCTAGATAAGGAAGGCAATTTGGTGAAGCAGTCTCAGTACATGGCTCTCGAGATCAAAAGTAATCAAATCCAAGTCGGCTGGGTTGATGCCACCGATGGCCGATAGCAAGGACTTCCTCTGGGGGAGGTAGTTCTAGAGAACTTCTAGAGCGGACATAGCTGACGGAGCTTGAGCTAAGTCCTCAACGATGTTGTAGTGCTGGGCAGCATGAGGATTAGGGTTTTAAGTAGATCTCGAGAGTACACCTTTAGGAGGGGGTCGAATAGGCATCTCAGTGCTAGGTCTCTCGATATGGAGCGGACTAGAACTAGGTGGGGGAGCGCTTGAGGGAACCTCAGGCTCTTTCCTGACAGATGACAGATATTCTTTTGCTCAAGTAGTAATGTGAACAGGAATCGTTCCAGCCATGAACACTTGAGAACCAAAGGGAGAAGATGAGGATGGGTCAACCACCATTTGCGTTTGCTGCGAGGGGAAAGGTTCTTTTAGCACCACAGGAGTCCCAGGAGCACCCTTCAACAAGCGACTAACTTCGGACCGCCTTGGGCAGTCTTTGGTGTAGTGATCCTCATCACAGATAAGACAAGGATACTTTGGTTTACGTTTGGCTCCTTCCTCGGGTGGAGGTTTAGGGGAATCCTGCTTGGGTTGATTAGCTTTATTTTTCCCTTTTCCCTTCTTTTTTCCTTTCGAGGCTTTATCCACCATGGTCGACTGGACGCCGCTAACCTTGGAAGCATTTCCAAAATTAGACTCAGCCTGAGAAGTATTTTCGCTTGAAGCATTCAAATTTTGCTTTCCAGGGTTTGCAGAAGATTTCTTAGAGGACGAATTTATAGATCCAATGACACCGTCAATAGATGGCTTTGGTGGAGTTTTGGACGTTCCGGGTCTCGGGGCATCAGGAAAATAATCATATAGGGTACCAGACTGGGAATAAACCAAGTCAAGGTACTAAGCACATGCAATGGACTGCTCTTCAGTTACACATGCCACCATGGCAATGTCTCGCGCGATCGCAGGAACAAAGGAGGTTGTAAACCAATCGGCCAGGAATCCAGAATTTAATCAAACGATGATTTTGTCTCCATTCATGTATATGATCGGATATGTGCGTGGTCATATCCTATCTAAGAGATGTGAGGAGATGTGTTCCTGTCTCATACCGAATTGGCAACTGAAAATGAGTTAAAAATTCCATTGCCAACGAGTTGAAATCTTGAAAGGATCCGCGAGTTAGCTCAATATACCACTTAGCAGCAGAGCTAGTGAGAGTCCTTTGAAAAAGGAAGAGCCGGATTGAATCATCAAGCCACGAATTTGACGAACACCAGAGATGATAAGTCATAACGTGGGCTTGGGGGTCTTCTCCAGCTTTGACATCGAATTTGGGACAATCACCGGGAATCTTGGTTGGAACTGGCGGCCAGAATGGATTATGAAGGATAGGATCATTAGTCACTTTGGACACATCCGACAGTTCCAATGTTGCTAAGAAGGGTAACTGAGGATTGAAGGACATCTGTGGCCGTGGATAAGAGGTAGCACCAGGGTTCCAACCAGTTGTTGGTTGGCCCCATTGACTTTGTCCGGACGGACCTGGCCAATAGGGGTTCTGTCCGTAAGGATTTTTTCCATAGGGGTTATAGCCATAACTGGACGGTTGACCCTGGATTTTCCCCTTAGCACTCCATTGATTACCAACTTGACCTGTAGGAGAAACATACTGTTGCTGGTAATTCTGATAAGGAAGTCACCTGCATTTGTTGATAATTTTGGTACGGGGCAAACTGAGCTTTCCCCTGGGATTGCTGGAAACCATAAGGTTGCTGGGCTCCATAATGAGCCTAGGGACCAGGCTGCACTTGATAAGAAGGTTGAGACTGAAACCAAACTTGCATCTGAAGACCAACTTGGGTTTGGGGCCCAACCTGGGGCTGAAAACCGGGTGGAGCTTGAGAAGCAACAACCATTTGCATGCCCAGTTGAGCAGGCCCAAGAAGATGTCCTTGAGAGGATTGGGGTTGGGCCACTTGTCTGGAAGGTTGCCCTGGTTGATTTTGGGATTGACTCACTTGCCCAAAAGGTTGAGCTTGCTAGGTGTTGGGTTGTCCTTGCATAACCGAAGGTTGTCCTGATGGAACAGATGGCTGAGCGAACTGGACAGTTGGTTGTCCTTGAGGTTGACCAACTTTTCCAGACGGTTGGACAGACTGGACAGTGGGTAGGCCTTGCTATATGTAAGGCTAACCACCCTACCCAGAAGGGTACCCCCGCTGGATCCCAGGTTTTCCTTGTTGCATATAAGGTTGTCCTGGATTCCCAGAGGGTTGGCCAGAAGGGTATCCCTGCTGGACCCCAGGTTGTCCTTGTTGCATATGAGGTTGTCCTAGATTTCCAAAGGGTTGCCCAAGATAAGTGAAATATGGACCACCATAGGCTGAAGGTCGTCCCTGAAAGGGTTGTCCTTGTGGGCCTCCAGGCTGCCCTGGATAAGATTGCCCGTAATACTGCTGCCCATAAGAAGGCTGTGTGTAAGACGACTGACCTTGATAAGGTGGTCCTTGATAAGGTGGTCCTTGATCCGAAAGGGGTGCTTGGCCACCACCGTAACGAGTGGTACCCCAAGAAACATTCAACGGGACTGAGACCTCCACCGCAGGCTGAGATGGCAAGGATCCAATATAAATATGATGCCCTACGAGGTCATATTAATGAACTAGACCTTGCGCACCCGGATTCTAGATGGCTTGCAAATACTAATCGTATGCCCCCCATGCTGGAATGGAACTAAAAGAAGGTGGGGCACTAAGTGTAGGATCGACAAATCCCGATGTAGGTACCGAGTGGCCACTATTTACCGAACCATGGGACGGACCAATGATAGTGGTTACAATCGAGGATGCCGTAACGACACTAACAACAGGGGCTGACGAAGCTACACAAACAGTTGGAATAGTCGGGACTAAAGTGACAACTATATTGTGAATTTGAGGAATAAAAGATCCCGAAGTGGGAGTGATGTTGTGATTCCACATGGTACCCGAGGAGGATTTCCT
This sequence comes from Pinus taeda, assembly GCA_000404065.3. NCBI lineage: Eukaryota > Viridiplantae > Streptophyta > Pinopsida > Pinales > Pinaceae > Pinus > Pinus taeda. The sequence goes on from APFE030579157.1 coordinate 13,920, forward strand.
AGAACCCATAACATCCCTCAGAGCTCTATACGTAAGGGAAACGTGACACCGAGAGGGGTGACACTAAAGGGTGGGGTTTCGATTGAAATAGGAGTTTCAACAATCGTCACAATGGGTGTTTCGCTCGTGATGGGAGATGTGTCATCCATATCAGAGGAAGACATTGGGACCGAAACACCAGTAGGAGTAAAAGGAGTATCCTCTTTGGAAGGCTCCCAAACAGGGTTCCAATGTAGATTGTCAAAATTGTCTTCTGGAGCGCGGGCGTTCAGCGGTTGGATACTCAGAATAACAGAGAGAGTACCAGTACCAACCGGTGTCTCAGGAACAGCAGAAGAAGGAGACCCTTGCTCACTTGGGATGGGAGATGGGATCGATGATCCACTAGGATAATTCGATTCAAAAATCCTAGGCAAAATAACGAGAAAGGATCCTACTCAAACTAACGCAAACAACATCTAACAGGTTAAGTGTGAACGTGGCCGAATAAATTTTAAGACACAAGGACATAACTTGACCTTTTCATTTTTAAAGAGTCGAGAAAAGGACAAAAAGATGACTCTAGTCGCCTTTGAATGTTTAATGAGCCCGAAGTGACAAATGATCAAATGAGCCTTTTCTTTTAGGGAGTCCAAAAAGGATCAAAAGTGACTACTTTGGAGAACTAGGGAAAAGGTTTACCAGACAATCCGTAAAACTGCATATACACCTTGGCAATCGTATGAAAACCAAGGACTTTCCGTACGATAGTCAATCTTCCCGAATACTGTGTTTGGTGCATTATGGGTTGTAAGGCGGCAAACACGACTTCCTAGGGATAAAGGATGATAACCTAGTGGGGTCTCCCCATATACTCGACGGTACATGGGAGCACAAATCCGTACTAGACCACTATTGAATCACAAAAGGAGGAATCAACCAACCTTGAGTGGAAACAAAAGTGACTAGGTTTAACGACGCTGGAGCACGTCTCTAGCCTAGACCTCTAAAAAGTGTGCGTTATGTTCCAATGCGTTGTTAGATTCATTTTGTTCATTTCAAAGTTGATCTTGTATTATGTTTCAGTTTTTAGGCCTTACTGTATGTAATGTCTCAAAATTTCCTAAATGCAAACTATATGTCGCAATATGTCATTTCATTCGATGAATGCTAGCTACGAGAGAGTTTGAGAGCTTTCACACAAACGAAATGATCGCCAAACAACGAATAATATATCTAATGCAGCTAATGGAAATTAACAAACTTTTCTTCAAGATCACTAATCATTAATAAAAATGAAAAGCTCTAATTCTCATTAACTAATGGAAAGCAAAAGAGATTTTTTCTTTTTTGTTGATGGCAAAATGCACTAAACAAACTTTGAGAAACGATAACAAACAAATTCCACTCAATACAAGCACATTCACATCCCTAAATAACAAAGCAATCCTTCAAAGAATGAGAAAAGTCTCAAAGACACCAATGAGCCGTGTAATCTAGGCCCAAAGTGAAAGAAAGTGGAATTCAAGTGAAATTGAGGCAAGTCACTCAAATAACACAATAAAATTATTAAAAACCACTAAACGAGTGCAGAGGGAGCAATCAGAGAGTCGACTGGGCCAATATAAGACCAAAAACACCTAAGGAAGGCTCGACACACAAAGCCACTAGATGCCTTAGGGCTAGAAACGTGAAATCGATAGAAAAAGGCAAACACCCAAAGGGTAAAGATCAAAGCCAGTCAAACAAGACTCCAACACACTCAAGTAGTCGAAAAAAGGTACCCATAACAAAGACCAAACTCAGGAGGCTCAAAACCAAGCAAACTTCAAAAGTTCCCAGGCCTGGCGTGACTGTTAGGCTGCAACTACCGCCTTTTGAGGATTGGCATGGGTTGTCAATGAGAAACTAGCACCAATTGGAGCGACTGTAACGCTATAAAAGCACGCCAGTCAAGTTTGCTATGCAAAAATAAAAAACAAGCAATCCAAAGCTAGGCCAACAATAACCAGGTAAACCAAAAGGTGAGAAACAGCAAAAGGACTCAAGCTAGAAGGCTAACCAAGCAAGAAAAAACCAAGAAACAACCAAAAACAAGACAAGTTCCAAGCTGTTCAGTTTGTAAACCAAACCGGAGATTGACTGAAGTGGCGTTGATCTACTTTTCTAATGCAGAGCAATAGCGTTTCGAAGGCTATCTGGCCGTACTTTAGGCTCCATCTAAATTTTACAAATCAAACAACAAGGGGATCCCCAGTGGAGTCGCCAAATTGTTGAGGAGGTAAATCCCCTCTGCGGACATAGGTGATCCCTACTAGCCCAGACCGGGTTTAGCAATAATCATACAACGCTACCATGCAAGTTCCTAATTGCAAATTAAAGACCAATGATGAGGGTCTACCTGGATTCCAACGCTAGTGCTTGTAGAGGAGGTGACGCTCCCGTTCCTTTGCTCTGGAAGATCACGATCCCCACGATCTCCGTGAATGGACACCAGCACATACGAAGAATGACACAAACACAAGCATAAAATCCAACATATGCAACTATATATTAGTCAGAAAGGATATAAATCATCATCATTACAAAGAACAATGAGAGTGGAACCATAACAATAGTTGTTTATTGATAATAATCAAAGAAGAATACAACCATAGTTCTGACGTTAGATCCTCCTTTGGCTGGGTGATCAGCAGCACATGTCTTGCAAAGCTTGTTGGGAATGGGAACAAGCCTCTCTCTCCTTGGTTATTAGACAAGAATCTCCTTACTTAGATTTGGCCTTATGGGAATGAAGAAGGCTCTTACAGCATGAAGCTTTTGGTAACTTGACAATTCTCAATCTCTGGAACCAGCTTGCCTAAGGAAAATGGACAAGCTTTTATAGATGGAGGAAGGGGAGTTGGGATCATCCACTATATCCATGGGATTAGCTTTATCACTAAATAAGCTTCCATGGGAGGTGGCAAACCACTTCCCCTCTATGGAGATCCGGAGCCAAACCCCCCAACTCAAGATAGATTCAGTCCAGGAGTTTGTTAGGATGAATCTTCCATTGTTGGTTTGTTGAAGAACACCACTCATTATGGTTGGCGCGAGTGTGACTCTGTGACAGAGCGCCAATTTGCACGCCCTCTTTGGAGGATTTCCCCCAATGGCGCGAGTGTTGCACTGTGAAATCGCGCCAATGGAAAAAGGGCTATTTTTATGGGTTTTTAGCAGGAGATGTCTTCAGGGCAAATGAATTTCAAGTTCAGGGGAATGTAATGCAAGTGTTTGTATGTCATGTCACTTCTCGTAGGTCCCGGAATGAGTCCTCCAAGATGCAGGAGAAGGGGTAACAAGGTCGGTGACAAATTGCTGTGTAATACTCCTACTTTAACATTTCTTTGTAAATTTGAGCTAAACTTATAACCATTCTTGATGCTAAAATCCACATTCCCTCATTAACCTAATTTATAATTTTTCTAATCAATTGAATTTTTAATTTAAAAGTAAGAACGGAAATTGTTGGAAATTCTTCATTGGTAAAAGGAAGAACAATACCACATTAGAGGAAAGTTAATCGGAGGAGAATGGCAACGGCTCTTAGAAACCCTCAAAATCTCTGCGAATCCATCCATCCAAAGCCTAATCCTGCATGAAGTTCAGGAACATCCTATGCGATGTCAAGAGTAGGGCCGCTGAACCTACTGTTGAAGTTGGAGCTACTAAAACGACCAGATCTGGAAACCTGGACGACTCCTCTGGCTGTCGATCTTCCTCAGTTGGAACCCTGAGCTGAACACACATCGATTGGAGATAATGAAACGGATCTGTAAAGGAGGGACCTGCAAATCGGGTGATCAGATTTTTGCTTAGCGGCTCTAGTAGATGGAGAGGGATTCACTGGTACTTTGGAATTTGAGACGCTGCTGCAAGTTTGCACAGAGAAGCACCCATCGTAGAGTCTCGGTTCCAAGATCGGTGGTATAGTAATGCAGCCCAGTGAAGGGGAGGTAATAATCCCAGATCTCTGGACTGAGAAGTGTTGTTTGAAGAAGAGATTCCAAGGGTTAGATTGAAGCTTTTTCAAAGACGGGTGATTAGATTTTGGGATTCGAGCAGAGCTGAAGTATGGATCTGGGAATTTTCCCGTGGATCCCTATTCAGACACAGAGGATCTCCTCAAGGCAAGGTAGATCCAAAGCTTTGTTCATGATATCAAGGTTTTAAATAGATCAGACACGGATTTGGATGGCTTTGATTTGATAAGAATCGAGCCACCCTAGATTACCAGATCTGGTTTTCAAATCTTTGTTAAGACGCCAAAAGGAAACAACACCCTGATTTGGACTTATGATAGAGACAGGGTTTCAGATTTGAAGAAAAAAATCGCCATTCAGACTGCTACTCAGCGGAGGAACAACACCTATTAAATGAGGGCAGATCACTGCAGGATTATAGAACCATGCAAGATTACAACATCAAGTTAGGCTCTACAATAATTCTCAATATGAGATTACAAGGAGGTGCCAAAAGCTCTGGAACTAGCTCGCAAAGTAAAGGGTCTTTCAAGGAAGCAATGAAGGGCAAAGGGGAAAACCCCATAGCTGTCACTGAACCCCCGAGGCAGTACATTGTAGGTCAAATTCTAGAGATCCCATCTATCTCCATCGATATACCAGAGGTAAATAATATATATTTAGAACTACAAAAATATGTAGTTATTTGTAGATTTAATGGCTTTTGGCCCAGAATGGATGTATTGTATCAATGGATCCATTCGGTCTGGAAAAAAAATTGCGAAATCTACCTATACCCTAAGGGGTTTTTTAGAGTACGTTTTCACATAGAAGAAGAAAAGGAAACAGTTCTCAACCAAGGGCCATGGTTCTAGGGCAGTGCTGGACTTTCTATTACCCCTTGGTTTCCTGACTTTGATGCCAATACCATGGTGATATCAAGGATGCCAGTATGGGTTAGGCTGCATAACCTCCCTTTACATTTTTGGCATCAAAAGGCTCTAACATCTATTGGAAATACCTTGGGGAGAATGTTAAAGATAGATGTAGAGAGACATCTAAAATGAATATTTACTTTTGCTAGAATATGTGTCGAGGTAGATCTCAACCGAGGAATACCTGAAAGCATAATTCTGAATTTCAATAATACACAGTGGAAACAACCCTTGGACTATGAGAACACAATTTTCAAATGCCGGGGATGTCAACAAATAGGTCATCTGTACAATGCCTGTCCAAGCCCCAACAAGAGAAAGCAACAACAAAGGAAGCCGAAAGGATGGCAGAATATAGATGGTGCATTAATGAAGGCAGCTATAGCAAAGAAAGAAGAACATAATATAGCAAAGGTTAAAACTCAGGATAATAAGGAAAAAGAGAACAATTTGGAAAAGGAACAAGAACTCCAGCTGGAAATAAGTGGTACTAAACAAATTCACAGTCCTGAAGGATCGGATTCAGATAAGGAACAACCAATGAACATAGTGGAAAATCAGCTTGCCATTATTGACTCCACTCACAACATTGATGGTTGGTGAAAAGTGGAGAAGAAAAAGGGCAGGAAGGCTTAGGCCAGCTAGAGTTTTTGTTATTCTTTTGCACTCCTGATAATAGGAGATGCACATTCTTTTTTTTCTTTTAGGCAGGACTATATCCTGTGGACTCTATGATCTGATTTCATACAACCAAATTGAATGCTTAATGCATATGCTATGTAACTTTTTATTTTAATAAAAAGTTCGCTTTTTTCTTTGGAAAAAAAAAATGGAAATTTTCAAATTCAATAGATTTTTTTTTTTTTTTAAATATTAAAAATATTATATATTTAATTTAAAAAATGAAAATGATTTTTTTCTTCCTAATGAAAAAATACAAATTAAATAATATAAAAGAGTGATAAACAAAATTATTGTTTTCCAATTTCAATATTTTAATATAAGTATCTTTAAATTGGGTGAGGTAGTTTTATTGATTATTATTTTAAAATTAATGTACAATTTAATTATTAGTTTTTAAACTAAAAATAACATGAGTTTAAATAGATTTTCAAACTATCTCAAATGTCATTTAACAAAACTTTCCTATGTAAGAGTCTTTTAATAATTTATTTTGACTAGATTTAACACTAATCATAATGCAATTTTTTTTTGATTAATTTGATATGAAAAATATATTTTGGGGTTTATAAGAACACCCCAACCAGATAAGAACATGTTCATAATGTAGACAATGAGAACCAAGATGAGAATTGAAGATTCAATAAGTCCAAAGGTTCTATTTAATCCAATATTATGAAACTTTTATTTTGATATAAGCATTACATTGGTGGTGCAAGAAATAATGAATATAATTGCACAAATGATGTGGTTATTGTTATTTGATTGGCTTCATTATTTCTCTGTTGTTGGAGCACTTGAAAATTATTCATGGTAGCAAAATTATTATATGTAATTTTGAGATTGCATTTCAATTAAAAATCAGGCTCTATATTTTAAATTAAACTCCATATTTTGTATTTAAATTATCAATAATTAATCATTGAAATAGAAGTGATATAGTGTTGTAGTTGCTACAATAACACTCTATATTTTAACATACTACCAAATTTTGTGTCTCCCTTTTATTTTCAAGAATGATAAGGTTTTCTTGTAGCTCGAATAGATTTAATTGTTCAAGGATCCAATTACTACTGTGAAACCCTATGGTTGCTCATTACGTATATCTGCCTCGAATTATCTTGGTGTTGGTCCTTGGAATGAATTAGGGTTTGTGAAATTGTTTTGATGATGCATCTTCAAGCTTCTCATTCTCTATGTTATGCAAAGGATAGACATGCTCCTTGCTGTCAGCCATACTTCACCTCCAAACTCATTCCTTAATTTGCAACCTTGAGCTCGAATTTACTCGAGTACTTCATGACAATCATATTCACCACAATTGCACCATATATAGACACCAATTTTGAGAATTAAGGTGATTCATATGATTTAAAGAAAATTATTGTTTATCTTTTGAATTATAATCTTTGAAACACATATCCTATACTGAGCTCCTTTTGAAAATGAGTCTTTTTTGTTGTTTTATAAATTTCATTTGTTTATGTTTGTAATATAAATAGTTTATTGTGCATTCCAACCTTTAACATGAAAAGTCATAAAAGTGTAATGGCTTTAGTTTTCAAATTTGATTAGCCACCCAGTCCAACATGAAGAGAACATAACTTATAAGAGTTGATTTCCATTTTCTTGCAAGTGAATGGGCCCATGTCTCAAATTATTATGACGTATGCATTCTTTTCATTGCATACCAATGAAATTTCCCAAAGACACATCACTCTTGTCTCACAAATGAGGAAATCTTATTTCTACCATATGGACTTCATATTATTCAAAAGCATGGAATTATTGTTGGAAAGGGAGAGGTGACAAAACACATGAGCTGTGGCTCTTCTATTGATCACACAAAATCTTGATTCTTACAATGAGCCCGGTGAAGGGTATTTAAACCTTTTCAACTAGTGACTCACTTAAAATAACATGACATGCAACCATAGACTAAATTTGACTATGACTAAGTTAACTCAACTTGACTCAACGCTTAGTTAAATTACTCTCTAATTTTAGCCAACTCCTCATGTAGGAGTAATTAGCTTAGTTTAACACTCCCCCTTAATTATGACCGCTAAACTAAGACTGACTCATAACAACTCAAACATGCGCACTGGTCTATGTCTCAGCTAGGCTTTCAACACCCAAGTTTCTTTGTAATATTTCTAGTTAGCTATGGCTAATTGGAATATTCAAATTTTCTCGATTTTTGCCTTCTATAGTTATTTATAAATAAAAAAGTGAGGAAAGGGGGACATAAATCACTTTTTGAATAAAGTCATTCCCTAGTAGCACAACGTTGTAACTTAAAAGGGGAAGCCAAGGGGGCCAAAGGACCACGTAGAGAAGGGGGCCCATGTAAACACTTGGAGGGACTGCACAGATGGAGAGGATCACGTGGCAAGAGAGAGGCTACATTGGAGGAGGTGGGCCTTAGGGTTTGAGAGAGGCAAACACTATAAAGGAGAGAGGAGCCTCCTCATTTTGGCATTCAATTATGTTTCATTTGAGCTAGTCACTTCGACTTAGAGCATGCTAGCTATTTAGCCTGTCTGCAGCATTGTTTAGTGCATCGAGTGTCTCCGTTTGGAGATCTCACCCTTAGCCCCAGGGGACTTCGAGCGCCTGCTTGGGTAAGGTAGTTTCATCATTATTTTGAGGGGATCGATCATTGGAGTTGAGGAGGAACTGAGAATTTTTGATGACTATGCAGTCTTGAGAGAGGGGGACACAGTCTCTTTGGGTAGGAGCTCCAGATTGGGTTTATGAGGAGGATTTGAGCTGGGAGATTGAGCAAGGGATCAACCCTTGCATATTGGAGGATTTTGGCAGAGTTTCGGGTAGAGTTTTGGAGGATTCTATTCAGTGGCAACGTAGATCCTTGAGGGATAACATAGATCCCCAAGGGGGTGATTTTCAGGGGTTAGTTATTTTAGAAAAGCTTTCTAGGCTTTTTTGGGTTTATTGAGCAGAGGCTGATTCCAGAGTTTCAACATTTTATAAGGAGGGGAGCAGCCCCAAATTCTCACTTGATTCTAGCAGTAGCAATAGCACAACAGTTCTTTGGCAGCTTGGACGCAGTTCAAAGAGAGGCCATTTCCTTACCATTCCGAGTGTATTTCTTCACTTGCCTTGTCCAAGTCGAGGTGCTATTTTTCTGATCACCTCCTGTACTCTTTCCATTACTCAGTATCATAAAATGGCTTAGCATTTCTCTCTACATTTCTTGAGTATATTCTTGTATTCCATGTATACATTATTGTATGTTACACTGCTATTATTTTTATCTCTTGAGAGTCCATTTTTGGTTGGATTTTGCTTGTGTTTGAGGGATATCCCTGAAAAGGGATATTACAGTGGTATCAGAGCATAGATCTAGCTCAGCCTGTGGAGCTAGCAGTCTATGACACTGAGGGAGAAACCCTACATCTGTTACAAAGGTAGGAAATATAGAGATATTGAGTGTAGGTTGGAGAACAACTAAAGAGAGGGAGACTGTGTTCGGTGGTGGACATAGAACAAGAGGAGCTTGTGGTGAACACAGAACAGGAGGAGTCAGTGGTGGAGACAGAGCAGGAGGATCCGATGGCAGATGAGGACGTGAAGAGATTTGCAGACATGCTCCTCAAATTAGTGTAGGATCTGTTGAGGCAGATCGAGGTGATGGGGCAGAGATTCATGGTGGTAGAGGCTAGATAGCGGGAGAACCCACGGGTTTTCCAGGTTTGTGAGGGATCGGGTACATCCCACCATTTTCCAGAATAGGGTGCCACTCAGCGTGATACTACTTAGCAGATGGCCTCACATGTCCATACACGTTCTACCATGCCCACTTTCCTAGGAGCAGAAATAGGGGTCGGAGCCCAGCAGGAGGCAGAGCCCGGTCATATGGGTGATTATTTTGTAGAGTACCAGGCCTATGGGTAGGAGTTCAGGGATGCTCTCTCATTCAGAACTTTGTTCAGCTCTAGCGGGATAATAAACCCCGCAACCATCACAGAGGATACTAACATTATCATGATGGAGACACCCATCACAAAGCTAGTAGATTCCACTTGCCTATGTTTGATGGTTCATCAAATAGTTTGGCAAAGTCTTGGGTGGAGAAGCTGGACATCTATTTCCAGCTTAACCAGATGTCATAGACAGAGGCCATCAAGGTGGCGACATTACATTTGGATGGTGAGGCCCAGGACTGGTGGTTCCATGGGTTGGTTACACTTGGACACTCCACAGTGACGACATATGTCAAGTTCTCCAGGAGATTGATGGAGAGGTTTGACGGGAGGGATCTAGAACAACACTTTGTTGAGTTGACGAGGCTCAAACAGACTAGGAGCCCAGAGATGTACATTGTAGACTTCTTGAGGGTTTCAGTGATGGTTCCAGACCTATCCATGGCACGAAGGATCTACATTTTTGTTGAGGGGTTAGCAGAGCCACTTCGCAATCTAGTTAGATCCACTAGACCAGCCACACTTCAGGATGCTATTAGCAGGACTCGGGACTTATAAGATTCCTTATCCAGGACCTGCACACCTTACCCCCAGAGGTAGGTTTTCCAGCCTAAGGGGAAGGATGTGAGGATTCCGCCTCCAAAGGGGAATCTAGGATGAGCATAGATGGATGATGATGCTAGGAGGGAGTTGAAGAAGAAGCGGTTGTGCTTTACCTGTCAGGAGCCGTGGGCACCAGGACATAGATGTGTTGCTGGCAAAGCACATTTTATTGAGGTCTTCTCCAAGAGTAGCAAGGAAGAGGATGAGGAGGATGATGTCGAGGTAGGAGATAGTCATGCCGTGCAGGATCCTTTTCCACCTCCACCACTAGCAGCAGGTGGTGCAACTTTTGCACCAAACGGAGGGGCCCTTGCAGCATTGCGAGGAGTTCCCAAGTATTTGATGCTACATGTACGGGGGATAGTACGTGGCCAGTCAGTATCAGTTTTGGTTGACAGCGGGGCAACCCACAACTTCATTGATGCACATATGGTTGAGCGGAGGGGTATACAAACCGAGAGCTTCGTTGGATTTTTAGTTTTGGTCCCAGGAGATTAGACCATGGTGTGTGCTTGTTATGTTCTAGAGTTATCAGTGGCGATGGGCACCTACACAATGACTAACCACTTTTTCGTGGTTAATATTCTAGACACCAACATGGTACTGGGTGTTCAGTGGCTTATCACTCTAGGGAAGGCCACGACAGATTGGAAGGCCCTAGAGATGGAGTGGGATGATGAGAAGACAGGGAGGCATGAGAAGATACGAGGTCAACACACATATCCACCTTAGACTATTTTGGCTTATCGGATGGAGGCAGTCTTCCGGAAGGGAGACGTAGAGTGGGCAGTGGAGTTGCGTGCATTAGAGGTAGGGACTACAGGGTAGACAATGCACCCAGAGATACAGTCCATCCTTGACTAGTATGCCACAATGTTTGGGAATATTCCACCGGGACAGCCACCGAACCGGGGTTTGATCACACCATCGAGCTTGAGCAGGGTATACAGGAAATGATTACTACCTCCTTTAGGAATCCGAAGGCCTATCGGGATGAGATTGAGCGGGCCATTCAAGAGTTGCTGGCTCTTGGGCACATTTAGACGAGCATGAGTCCTTTTGCTTCTTCTGTGGTGATGGTGAAGAAAAAGGATGACACATTGAGGATGTGAATTGACTATAGGGCCCTGAACAAGAAGACCTTGAAGAACGGGGACCCCATACCTAGGATTGATGAGTTGATGGATGAGTTGAGAGGAGCACGGTTCTTCTCAAAGATTGATTTGAGATCTGGGTGCCACCAGATTCGCATGAGGGAGCAAGACATTCCCAAGACCGCCTTCAGGTGTCACTATGGGCACTTTAAGTTTTTGGTGATGCCCCTCAGGCTAACCAATGCCCTAGCTACATTCTAGTCCTACATGAATCACATCTTCTACAGTCACTTAAGAAAGTTTGTGTTGGTGTTCTTTGATGATATCCTCATTTACAACAAGACTTGGGAGGAGCATCTCCAGCACATTGAGACAGTATTGCGCATCTTGGAGGAGCAGCAGTTCTATGCCAAAAGTGTGAGTTTGGATTGACGGAGATGTTGTACTTGGGACACATCATAGGGGTGGATGGAGTGAGGGTCCACGAGGAGAAGATTAGGGCCATCAGAGATTGGCTAGAGCCGAGGAACATGACAGAACTTCGAGGATTCATTGACATTTGTACTTACTACCGGAAGTTTGTCAAGATTTTCTCACAGCTTGTTACACCCCTGATAGATCTGATGAGGAAGGGGACATTCAATTGGTTAGATACGGTGCAGCAAGCCTTTGACAGGCTCAAGGAGGTTATGAGCAGCTGCCCAGTGCTTGCATTGTTGGATTTTACGCAGCCATTTGTTTTGGAGTGTGATGCTTCGGGAGAGGGGATCAACGCAGTGTTGATGCAGGGAGGTCACCCTATAGCCTTTGAGAGTCAGAAGCTCCTTCCGCATGAGAGGATGTATTCTATATATGACAACGAGATGTTAGCCATTATGCATGCATTGGTCAAGTTCCGACAGTATTTAGTGGGACACAGGTTCAGGGTGAAGACTGATCACAATAGCCTCAAGTTCTTTTTAGAGCAGAAACAGCTACAGGAGAGGTAGCAGAAGTGGATGAGTGAGATCCAAGCATATGACTTTGACATTGATTATGTCAAGGGTAAGAACGACGTGGTAGCAGATGCCCTTTCACGTAGACTAGCCACGTTGTCTCTTATGAGCTTGGACACAGACTGGAAGGCTCGACTCTTAGTAGAGTACTCCAAGGATAGATTTGCATGTGAGGTTCTAGATGGGCAGGTGGCAGATGACAGGTATAGGGTGGTCGATGAGATCATCTACTATAGGGACTGGATCTTCTTGACTAAGGGATCTCAACTCAAGAAGAAGATACTCCAGGCATCACATGATTCACCATTAGCCAGCCATAAGGGGTTTACCAAAACCTATAGGGCCATTAGAGAGAGGTTCTCATGGAAGGGCCTCAAGGAGGACGTACTCCAGCATGTCCAGGAGTGCGATATTTGCTAGAGGAACAAGGGGGAGATGAGCCACCCTGTAGGATTATTAGAGCCTCTTCCCATTTTGGAGGGGAAATGGGAGTGTATTTCGATGGACTTCATCACAGGGTTGCCCATGGTACAGGGTAAGGATTGCATCTTTGTTGTTGTTGATCGACTGACAAAGTACGCACATTTGTTTTCCAGTGACAGGGACACAGCAGTGCAGGTGGCTGAGCTATTCTTCAAAGAGGTATTTAGGCTACATGGTCTTGCTAAGACCATCACCAGTGACAGGGACAACCGTTTCATGGGTGGGTTTTGGTAGGAGATTTTCCGGTTGGTGGGGACGGAGTTGACACTGAGCACCAGTTATCACCCACAGATGGATGGGCAGACAGAGATAGTTAACAAGTGGCTGGAGGGATACTTGCGTAACTATGTCAGTGGGTAGCAGCGAGCATGGCTAAAGTGGCTGTGTCTGGGGGAGTACTGCTACAACACTACACATCACATGTCCATTGGTATGTCACCATTTTTTGCTTTGTATGGATATCATCCTTTATCTTTTTCTGACATGATGTTTGGTGCTAGCAAGGCTTCGAGAGCCAAGATTTGGATCCAAGAGAGTTGGGATATTCTCCAAGCTCTCAAGGATAATATGGCTACAATGCAGAACCAGCAGAAGCTGTATGCTGACAGGGGTCGGGTGGAGAGATAGTTTGAGGTAGGGGAATTGGTC